>JBBBDQ010029610.1:2395000-2530000 GCA_037127315.1 Ascarosepion bandense
AGATAGATAGATAGATAGATAGATAGATAGAAGCAAGCAAGGATAGATAGATAGATAGATAGATAGATAGATAGATAGATAGATAGATAGAGAGTTAGATAGATAGATAGAAGCAAATATAAGGATAGATAGATAGATAGATAGATAGATAGATAGAAGCAAATATAAGGATAGATAGATAGATAGATAGATAGATAGATAGATAGATAGAAGCAAATATAAGGATAGATAGATAGATAGATATATAGATAGATAGATAGATAGATAAAAGCAAATATAAGGATAGATAGATAGATAGATAGATAGAAGCAAATATAAGGATAGATAGATAGATAGATAGATAGATAGATAGATAGATAGATAGATAGATAAAACACACATGCACACATATCATTGTATATAACTTTTCTCACAAATATGCGGGATCACAATAAACAGAAGTCGCACCCAAAATCACTTCCGCATGTGTGCGCAAGCGTATGCCATCATACCATCATCAATCGACGGGACCGCTTTCAAGAACGCTTTCAGATACAGAGTCTCATAAAAATTCCTTGTAAACATCTCAACATTTTTTTTCTTGAGAATCCCCACGCACTCCTCATTTTGTTTCAGGAAAAATTACAACGTGTGTTCCCGCAGGAAGTCGTGCTTTGTTTGCCGTGGAAAGAATCGATCGAACATTCATTTCTATTGATCTAATATTTGTGTACAGCGCCCCACTTCCTTTACCCTCGTGTCGATTTCCCTCTTTTCTCTTAAGGCAAAAGACAGGCACTATAAAGAACAGAACGCTTAAATATGAACAATTGTTTGGACTACGTTTTGTTATGAAACAATCTTTATATGACTTGGAAAATGGTAATCCGAAGCATTCTATTTCCAAGCATTAATAATGAATATTCGGCATTATGTTATAAGAGTGTACCCCTGCTGTTAAAAAATGACGGTTAAATATTTGAGAGGATTATAGGCGAGAATATTTTGAGGACCCTAGATGATACGCCAAGATTTGTTATTGGAGGCCACAACTTGAACAACATAAGATATGAAGATGATACAGTGCTGATTGCAGACATGGAAAGAAAACAAGACCCCCTACAGAGGGTAGCTGTGGAGAGTGACAAAAAAGGCCTACAAATAAACTGTATGAAAACTAAATGCATGGTCATCAGCAAAAAAATTAACAGGATAAAAGAGCTTCTGAACAAGAGGATGTATAAAAGCAAAGGACGAAACACTCATACTTCTTCTTCTATGTGCCCTGTCCCTTCAGGCCGTAGGCGATCATGGCTTTCCACGTTTCCCTATCCCTGGTGGCTCTGAGCACGCCTTCTCCTGTTACACCCTGCAATCCTCGTTCCGTCATCCACCTGATTAGGTCCTTCAAATATGTTATCCGTTGCTTTCCCCTGTTTCTTTTTCCCTCTATCTGGCCTGTTAGTATCAGATTCTCTAGGCCCTCCTTTCTCATTGCGTGTCCCAGAAACTTCAACTGACTCTTCCTGATGCTCAGTATTAAATGCCTTTTTGTTTCCATCATTTCCAAGACCTCATCATTGCTCACATGCTCGATCCATGAGATTCGCATCATCCTTCTGTAGAACCATATTTTAGTTGCTTCAAGTTTTTCCTTCATCTTTGATGGTATTTTCCAGCATTCATTCACTGCCATATTGAAGGACGGACAGCACGTAGCAATCCAGTACTCTCTTCCTAGTTTCTAGCGAAATTGTCCTGTTTCTTAATACTTTACTCAATTTCTGGAATGCTTCCTTCGCCATGCCAATTCACTTTCGAATCTCTGTCGCACTTTCCGTCTTTCGTTATAACGCCTCCCAGGTATTTAAATTTTTGTACCTGCTTGATTCTGGTATCCCCGACCTGTATTTGGCATTTTGGGCTGCCCTTTTTACTGATGACCCTGCATTCAGATTTCGTAGAAAACGAAAAATCATTCTTCAGAGATGGGACGGGTATATGAGTGATTTCTTCCACGACAAAAGAAAACATTATATTATAAGAGTGTATCTAAGTTAGAAATGATTTTATTTTACAAAAGCGTGATCTTTATTATTTTGGAAAGTACAAAACGTGGTATTAGGAATAATTGTTGCTACATTGGGCTCAAATAATAATTCAGTTCGATGTGGTATTGAATGAAACAAGCATCAGATTTTATTTGGAAATTTTTCACATTCTTCTTGGTAGTAATTTCAAATTTTGGAAATATGCGGTTTTTGTTGGAGGGCTTGTTTCTTCAGTTAAGCACCACAACGATTTGATTATTATATATATATATATATATATATATATATATATATATATATATATATATATATATATATATATATATATATATATATATATATATATATATATATATATATATATATATATATATATATATATATATATATATTTATATATATTTATATATATATATATTTATATATATATATATATATATATTTATATATATTTATATATTTATATATATTTATATATTTATATATATTTATATATTTATATATATATATATATTTATATATATTTATATATTTATATATATTTATATATTTATATATATTTATATATTTATATATATTTATATATTTATATATATATATATATTTATATATATTTATATATTTATATATATTTGATTATATTTAGAGCACGAATTTGTGTTGTCCGGTCTTCCAGAAATTAAACACATTCATCTAAAATAAATTTTTTATGTGCGTTGTGGTGCAGTGGATATCGGCTAGGAATGACAAATCAGGGAGCCAAGTTCTAATTCCAGTTGAATTTATTTCATTCACTTACGCACAAATACCATTTGAAACGGTATTAACCCTTCTCTTTCCTCCAGTTATGGGTTAAATATCAAAACAGATCGGGTTCTATAGCATTAACTGGCAACCAGTCTACGGTAGAAAGCAATGGCAACCTACTGCGGAATAATCTTCTGCCCAGTCAGTCATGTCTCTTTCGAGACATGATCGCCCAAAGCGTGTATCACGCATGGCATTTAACTGACTGGCTGAAGATAATAGTTGAAAACATAAGTAAAGCTTCTAAAGGGAAAAAGTGGGGGATCAGTTTTCCATTGTTATTCAGTAATAAACTGATCTCCTAATCATTACCACTTATTGATACAATCCGTCTCTTCTTCCTTCAGCTATAGTTTAAAGAGCAGCACAGAAAATCTTCTGCCCAATCAGTCATGTCTCTTTCGAGACATGATCGCCCAAAGTCTGTATTACGTGTGGCACTTAACTGACTGAATGTGTAGCGAGGAAATCCCTCAACCTGAAAAATGTCCCCATTTCGTCGTCCGGCAGATATTTGTTTACTACGGTATATCGTAGTAAATTAATAAAGTTTTCACAGTTCAGGCGGTCCTGGGTAAGACTGTAAACTGCATCCGGCAGCAAGGACTCTGATTGGGAGGTTCTTTATAACTGTTGTTCGATAGAAAGAGGCAGACTTTTAGCGTATGATGTATCATACGCCAAAAGTCAGTGTGCTCTAATTCATTACTGAATGAGCGATGCGTAGATTCTAGAATAGCTACTGTTTTTTTCAAAGTTTACCATTCTTCCAGAGTACTCAGTCAGCGTGTGAGAGCGTAAATGTTTTCTCTATTTTATATATATATATATATATATATATATATATATATATATATATATATATATATATTGAGCACACTGGAAGAATGGTAGACTTTGATAAACAGTAGCTACTCTGGCATACACGCATCGCTCATTCTGTAATGAATTAGATCACTCTGGCTATTGGGCGTGTATAATGATAATATACACGCTAAAAAATCTGTCTTCTTCTACCGAGCACCCATAGCCCAGAGGTAGAATCGCCGACTGACGCCAATTCGGTCGGGTTTCAATCCTCGGTTAAAGAGCAATCGGAGTCTAGCCGTAATGATGAGCTGTGATACAGCGAAACAGATCTATCTGTGGATGACTATATATATATATGCCTCCTGTCACGCTCAGGGGTTGGGGGATTATATTGTTTTTTTATGCCATAATGTAAGATAATAGTAGGTATATCAATATATATACTGCCGCAGTTTAGAAGATATATCAATATAAATATTTTGCCGTCATTATTGACAGGATGTGCCTACTCGTAATAATAATAATTGAATATGGATTCTTATTTTAACCTCATAGAAATTTTGTTGTGCGGCAGACTTTTACTATTTGTTCCCTGCCCACCGGCGTCTCCCTCATTTAAATATCTAAGAGAATTTAATATACAGCTTGTTCGCCGAAAATAAGCACTCATTCGAGTCACATTGATGTTTGTCTCGCTAGATCAGTGAGTTTGATTCTCACCTGGTGTTCTATATTTTAAATCTTGAAAACCATTATTCGCACACCATCTATTTTGGGAGATATATAAATCAAAATCCCGAAGATCAACGGACTTGAAAAAATTTAGAAATGCATCCAACAAAAATAAACTTTTTCTGTATATCTGATTGTCTGTCTCTCCCACTCTGTTTGTCTGCCTCTGTCTTCTTTGTTCTCTTTCTCTCTATCTCACAACACACACACACACACACACACACACACCAATCCACAGGGACACACTCACTCACTCACGGCAACATATAAAGACAGCCAGTGATATCTAAAAATGCCTTCGAATTTCATTCTCTTTATCTTAAGTAGATACATCTGCGCATGCGTATACTCAGTTTCTCTTTGCTCTTTGACTCTATTCTCCCCCACCCAGACCCTGTAATCCAATGAAAAACTGCGAGTGAAGTATTGCTGTGACCTCGGCCGGGGACCTTTTCCTCCTTGCTATTTCACAGTGAACCCTTTTAACCGCCTCAATGATTTTTAATTCCTATCGGCCTAATCGGTTATGATTTGGTGGTTGATCGCATTTGAAGGTGTGTGTTCGGGAACGAGTGTAATTCAGTAAAACGAACCGATTTTCACGTACACGTCAACGACCTGCCTCGCTTACTTTGCAATGCCTCAAGTCATTGTGTCATTGCATCATTCAACCCAAGCATTTACATTTACTCCCGCCAACTATATATTTTAAACCTAGTTACGGGCATGCACACTCGCACACACACACACACACACACACACACACACACACACACACACACACACACACACACAATCCTGGGTAAAAAAGCAACCGTACTGATGAGCTGTGATACGGCGAAACAGATCTGTCTGCGGATGACAATATATATATATATATATATTGTCACCCGCAGACAGATCTGTTTCGCCGTATATATATATATATATATATATATATATATATATATATATATAGATGTGATGAGCTGTGATACGGCGAAACAGATCTGTCTGCGGATGACAATATATATATATATATATATATATATATATATATTGTCATCCGCAGATATGATGAGCTGTGTATCACAGCTCATCATATCTATATATATATATATATATATATATATATATATATATATATATATATTAATGCAGGTTTCATTGAATAATATAGACAGGTTTTGTCTATTAATTTTGTGTAGGATCCGTTCGTACTGTCTGATATACTTGGTGGTGATATCGTTGAAAGACAACAAATAATCACAGTAATTGTTGATTTTTTTATCGGGTCTAAGCTTTCGGCTCACATAAGCCATTATCAAAGAATAAATATTAACACGCAGTAAACATAGAACATTTAAGTTATTAACAATAAAGAGAATTAAATTGAAGATACAAGTCCATCCCTACCGTGGCTGATGGCCGAAGACAATGGCAAAATAGTGGTGTTGTGGTCCCTGATCCGATTACAGGCATTTGAGTATGTTAGTGGAAATATCAAAATTGATAGTATTCAAACGATATACTGTTAAATATAAGAGAAAATGAATGTCTGTTATGTTTGATCATGAGCCGTTCTAAAAGTCGTATTTTAGCTTTAATTTTAGTTGAAAATAAAGACAAACATATTCCAATATTTGGATAATTTTTTATTAATTTGGTTCTAAGTTTTCGGCTCACATGAGCCATCTTCAGAGAGGTTATTAAGACGGTAACACAATAACATTCACCATCACCGACTATTTTATTTTGTGTTGACATAAAACATCCGCTAGGCAACGGCAATAGTTACCAAAAATAACAAACGCAGTTCGCAAATTTGTAATGCGGTTCTATGACGTCACACCGCGTGATAGCTCGAAATGGCAGCAGAACCATGTATTCAAATGCAATGTAATGTGTTATGGCAAGATTTAAAAGTTATTTTATTAAGTGTGGGTTGTTTGGATTTAATGTACATGGCCTCCAATATCTGAAGGTTCTTTTTACTGTGTGTATGAGTAAGGATTATTGTATTATTGACTAAAATCTGTCTGATATTACCTACATGTTTATGTTTTTCTGAGAAATGTTGTTTAATTGTATTCTGATCAGAAATCTCTCTCTCTCTCTCTCTTTGTCTCTCTCTCTATATATATATATATATATATATATATAGAGAGAGAGAGAGAGAGAGAGAGAGATTGTAATAATATGAATTTCAGAAAGAATCAGTTTAATGTAATAAGTTTTTATTCAGGTATATTCATGGTTATCGTCGTTGTAAACCATTTTTTGAGGATTCAAATATAATACATTGTTTTATATTCATACATCTTCTAAGCCCAGTGATGGTCGTCATAATGGCAGCACCGTCGAAAAAAAAACTGCAATGTCATTAGGTTTTGATTGCCGAGTTTCATTCTCTACTTTAGTTACAAAGAAACTGAAAGTGTTGTGTAGTCTCGTATGTAAATGGAATCGTTTGACCCTTTTACAACCGATAGGAACCCAAGAACTTAGTTTGTTTGGTTGTCTGTATGCGTGTCAAGAAACTAATATATATACATTTGTCATCCACATACAAGTCTGTTTCGCTGCATAACAGCTCATCAGTGTGGCTAGATATCCACTTGCTTCTGGTCGGGATCAAATCTCGACCGATTTAGTGTCAGTCGAAGTCGCTAACCTCTAAGCCATAGACGTATGGGATCAGAGAAGGGAATATTTAGCGTGTTGTATATAAGTGGGGTATACACACGACAGTCACCGAAAGAACTCAATTCATTACTGAAGAGTAATGCATAAAATGCGGAAGTGTTAACTGTTTATAAAATTTTCCTCTCTAGAGAGCCTAATCGTAATATATCTACAGTAGCGGCCATAATATAAGGAACGGAAACAATAAAGACATAAATATGTCTATGACTTAAAAGTAATGGATATTTAGCAATTAAATTTTTACCGAATAACGATTAGGGTGCAACGCATAAATATTATACAAAGTTACAAAAATTTACTTAATAGTTTTTTTTTAAATAAAGATTAAATCGAACAAAGGAAAAAAGCTACTGGACAAAAGTTAAGGAACTTTTTTTAATACTTGATTGTGAACAAAATATCAAAAAAATTTAATATTTGATAAACATACCCTTATTTTCAATGACTTCTCTGCATCTTCGACCACGTGATCGAATTAATTTCTTGCAAAAATCAGCAGTAATTCCCTCCCATTCGTCTTTCAATATCTCCCATAGGTGATCCTTGTTTTTCAGGTTTCTTTTCTGAGTCCTTTCTTCAATTATCTTCCAAACATTTTCTATTGGATTCAGGTTGGGGCTCTGGGCTGGCCACTTCATTAGGGTGATTCATTCTTGTTCAAATAAAGCCATATTCTTCTGAGCCTTGTGGCAAGCCACGTTGTCCTGCATGAAAATAAGAGAATTCATAACGATTATGGTGTAATCTTGGTACCACATGCTGCTGAAGAAGCCTTTTGTAAATCTCAGCATTGATATTGCCATGTACGCGGATGATAGGGCCAACTCCTGCAGATGAAATCAATCCCCACACCGTCACACTGCTGCCACCAAACTTAACGCTTTACTTGACACATTGAGAAGACGGTCTTTCTCCTATTCTACGCCGTACGTAAGTTTTGCCATCAGAACCAAATAAAGTAAACTTGGACTCGTCACTGAAATGAACACTATCCGACTGCGCGTCAGTCCAAACTACATGTTTTCTCGCATACTCCAGGCGTTCCCTTTGGTTTCGCTTTGAAATGAGTCTTTGAAGCTGGAATACCGGCATGCAATTCTGCATTTTTTTAACCTACGAACAACCGTTTTCCATGAGATCTTATCTGCCTCTTCATTAAATTTACGGGCAACTGATGTAGCAGTTCCAAAACAGTTTTTTGTAGATATTCTAACAATTCTTCAATCTTCTCTGCGATGTTTTTGGAGGTCTGCCGTTTTTTTGGTTTTGCATCTAACGTTTCATCGGTTTTATACCTGCTAATTACACGATGAACGACAATTTTAGACATATGAACAATATCAGAAATTTCTGAAATTTACTTTTTTTCTTGATAGTTAGCGACAATGAGATTTTATTTCTTCAAAAGAGAGCGTTTTGCGTGTAGAATTTGCCATATTGCTTAAAAATAAAGTCTTAATGATAAATGAACTTTTACTTATTGTTGAAAAGCTCAATCGAGTTTTTAACAATCTAAATTAAATGTTTATACAAATTATTAACATCGTTCCTTACCTTTTGACCAGTAGCTTATTTTCTATTTTCTATTTAATCCTTATTTTAAAAAAAAAATTATTCTGTAAATTTTTGTAACTTTGTATAATATTTATGCATTACACTCTCATCCTTATTCGGTAAAAATTTCATTGCTAATCATGCATTACTTTTTTAATACTACATATATTTATGGCTTGGTTGTTTCTGTTCCTTATATTATGGCCGCTGCTATATATATATATATATATAGAGAGAGAGAGAGAGAGAGAGAGAGAGAGAGAGATGTGTGTGTGTGTGTGTGTGTGTGTGTGTGTGTGTGTGTGTGTGTGAAATATATATGGATTGAAATCCAACAAAATGGTAGAATATATCAAGAACAATGTGTAAAATGTGTCTTAATCTGACATGTTTTACTTTATTAAGCTTCTTTAGATATCTGTTTATAAGATTCGAACTTATTGTTTTTTTTGTTTTTTTGTTTTTGGTTAGAAAATGGTTAAAGAATTGTCTGAATGTGCTTGGCACTCTAGAAGCTGCAAACAGATTTTCACACCTTTATAACAGAATAATTTAATAATACTAGTCAGTTAAGTGCCATACGTCATGCACGCTTTGGGTGATCATGTCTTGAAAGAGACATGACTGACTGGGCAGAAGATTATAATACTAGAAATATTCCATAAAACTTACATTATTTACATTATTTGGACTTTTGTCTTTATCTTTATTGCCATATTCACTACGTTTCGGTCGTTTTATGCTCCGACCTTTGTCAGGTGATTTAAATTTAAAACTGAAATTTTTATTTCAATCAGTTCAGTTAAAAATTCCAGTCGCCTAAAGAAATCCGGAGCTTACAACAAAACGTCGTGAATACAGCAATAAAGATGAAGACAATGTAAATAATCACAATACACTCTACCATATCAGAAATATAGACAAATCAATAAACTTTCATAATTTTTACCTTGACTGTGATTTTTTTCACCCCTTCTACGTTTAATAACTACTTTTTATGCTGTATCTTTATTACATGGGTGATCATGGCCCTCCACAACTTCCTATCCATTGTAGCCTTAAGTAATATTTTTCACCGTTACAAGCAGTTTCAGTCTCTTTTCTGTCATCCATTTGCACAAACTCAGTAGATATATTAATCTCAATTTTCCTCTGTTACACTGGCTATTAATAGTCCTCACCTGGCATCTCAGCTTCAGTTACTTTTCCA
The DNA here is from genome assembly GCA_037127315.1 of Ascarosepion bandense. Lineage (NCBI taxonomy): Eukaryota > Metazoa > Mollusca > Cephalopoda > Sepiida > Sepiidae > Ascarosepion > Ascarosepion bandense. Next base: position 2,404,829 of record JBBBDQ010029610.1, read on the forward strand.
CTACTTTAATGTAGTTTCGCTGCCTTTTTTCTCTAAATGTTTCATGGCAATCATTCCGATGAACTATTCACTATGGTACCTATATTTTATGAATTTAAGCGCAGTACTAGATTGGCGGTTAGGTATCATCAATTTAGAGTTGATTTAATTAGATGCAACCTTAAATTGTTTTTTATCATTATTGCCTATATGATAAGAATAACATTAACTCTTTACACCTTCTCGTTCTAACGTTCTCAGCTGACAGGAAGTGTAACGATTATATTGAATCCATTGCTAGGTCAGCTGCTAAAACATTCCGATCACTGTGTCGGACGAGAATTTCTTTTCTCCAGAATCTGTCTTACATATTTATAAATCTACCATTCGTCCATGATTACAATATTGCTGCCACACATGATCTGGTACCCTTGCTAGCTACCTTGAACTCTTTGATAAAATTCAAAGAAGAATAAGTAATATTATCTTGATACTGATTAATATTAATGGTCCAGATCCGGATGTTCGTCTACAAGAAGTAAATTACTGAAAAGTAATTGAATCTCACCTGAAGCGAGCTGACTATGCAATGCTCCTCATGCCAATAACATTTCCACCGAGCTTTTCTACGGCATGTGATTTCATTTAATTTCTTTTAACGTATTCCTCTCGAATTTATATTTAAAGTGGAGTAATCAGGAGAGAATGTGCACCGTTTCAGGGTCCTTCCTCTCACCGATTTCACTTTCACACCGTCCCCACTCACTAATGTGAGGCCCCATTATAACGATAAGAGTTTGTCTACAGTTACTTTCTCACCGCCGTTGTGTCTTTTTTATAAAGACTTTGATAGTAACAGTTCAGATCATCTCCGGGCTTGGTATCCACGCTATGAATTTAAACGCACTACTAAACTGGTATTGAAGTCTCATCAATATACAGGTGAGCTGGCGAGATGTAGTCGTAGGTTCTATGCTATCAGTTCCTTTCCTCGGACTTCTCGCTTGTGGAACTCCCTTCTGCATTTCAACCAACTTTGATCTTCAAAAATTTTAACGCGGTGTCAATCCTTATCTACTGTCTTCTTGATTAATCTTCTATTGTTCTCTCTCCTTAATAATGTCTCTCTTTTTTATTATTATTTTGCACTCAGTATCCGCCTTGTGCCTCGTGATGCAGTGATGCAGTGGATATCGGTCGAAACGAGAAATCAAGAAGCCGAGTTCGAATTCCAGTTGAATTGCTTGCATTAACTTACGCGCAAATACCCTAGGGAAAGGTATTAATCCATCTCTTCCCTCCAGTTATGGGTTAAATAATAGAACAGATTGGGTTCTATAGCCTTGGTCGGCAACCAGTCTACCGCAGAAAGTAATGGCAACCAATTGCGGGATAATCTCCTGCCCAGTCAGTCGAGTCTTTTTCGAGATATGATCGCCCAAGCGTGTATCACGTATGGCACTTAACTAACTGAACCTATTTGTGTCTTAGTGACTATATTGCCTTGCATGGGGTTATATAATTTTTAAAACATCGAACTCTTTAAGCCTTCTTTCGTCATGTGTATCTGAAATTTAGAAATATCAAATCCATTTTTATTCTAAGGCCATGAGATAATGCAAGCCCTCTACAAGGCTCGATCATCAGCTTCACCATATTACAACCTTATATCTGTCTGAGACAGCAGTTGTCTGCAACTATTCTCAGATCCTGACTCTCTAGGTAAGTGATACCACAGTTTCTTGGTGCACCTCCAAAACTCTAAGTCTCACGGCCACTTCATATTGAAATACGATCACCGAAGTTAAGCAACGTCGAATCTGATGGGTGATTCATTGGAAATAGCAGGTGCAGTAAGCTTAGGTGTGCAGATGGTGTAAAAGACTTATGGCAATATCGGTTGAAACACTTATTCCCGTACTATCACCAAATTTAAGCAACGTCGAAGCTGGTCAGTACCTAGACGGGTGACTGATTCGGAATGCTAGGTTCTATAAGGTTAGATGTGCGGGTGGTGTAATGGATGATTGATCGAAATTTTTAATCCAAGAGAAAAGATCTAATCTCATTTGGATTCGTTACATTCAGTATTTCTCTATATTTTTGAGATGAGATACTATTTACATTATTCGGACTATTGACCTCATCCTTATTGCCATTTGTACTACGTTTCGGCCGTTGTACGCTCCGGCCTTCTTCAAGTGCTAGGAATTTCGAACAGAACCCCTTTATTACAATCACTTGGGTATATCATCTTTTGCTTGAACTTCTTTTTGGTAGTCAAGGGATACAGCAGGGGTGAACAAGTAACTTACAGATTTAGAGGGAGATAACTCAAAACTAACTCATGACTTTTTCCAAGAAAAGTTCTGACTAACTACATTTATTATTTCCACGTTTCAAAACTTTATAAGTAATACCCGCTACACCCAGTACACAAGTAACACCCATCCGTATTTTTTTCATATTCCATTAGCAAAAAAACGTTCTATTCGGACAGATTCTTTACATTAAGCGCTAATTACTAGAACATGTTTTTCACGATCACTACATTCTTTAACAAGTCAAGATTAAGGTCAACCGTTACATATTAAAGATTGTCCAGTCTGTACTCATTTTCCCCTTATACAGCCTCCGACCATAACACTCCATGTACACATCATCATTCTATTCATGTTCAATTAGTAAGAAGAAATTTCATTTAGTCATCATTTTAACAGGTTGTATTGTAGCATCCTGAAGAGTTAAAATGTTGAACTCTTCAAGACTAGGGTTAAAATATCGTTCACGCATATCCAATAATATACAATTATTATCTCAATAAAATAACCTCATTGATTAACCATGTATTGGGCCATGTATTGTATGAAAAAAATAACTTCCACCCTGTTTCGTTCATTGCATTTTCAACAAACTTCTATAGAACGAAACTTCTTTGACACCAATTTTAATTTTCATCCGTGAGTAAATCGTCTTGCATTGGCTGCCATATTAGACAATTTATATTGCACTAAAAATGAAAGCTTTAAAACTAATCCATGGTCCTGGAGCTCAAACTCTTTGGACGTTGGCACGAAACACTAAAAAGAAATAGATGCTTCTAGTTAAAGCGAAACCTAGACTGAAAGAAAAATGAATGGATGTAAGTTAAATTTTGATTTCCTGATATCGAGATCAAATAAGTTTTTTCGGTGTAAACTGAATTTTGAAGGCTAAATAAGTCCTCTGAGTAAATGGTATCATGGCTGAGACTAAGAACAACAATTATACCTACTTAGAGCTAAACCCGAAGCAAAAACTAAAATAAAAGGGCTGAAAATAATACAGATATACAGGTAGATAAACAGACAGACACACAAACATCTTGCCTTTTATATATATATATATTATCGACTTTCTGCACTATTGTAAGTGCTGCAACCTTGAAACTTCTGAATATTGTTTCTTATGTCTTTGTCTATAAGTGTATCAAATTTGATTACAATCGGACCACTCCTTCTATAACCCGATTTTTTCGATTATCAAAGTGTGTCTTGCAAATTAGCTTTTCGAGAGAGGGGGATAAGAAAAAAGTCAGTCATATCCAAGGATAATAGAATAATGAGTAGTTTCAAAACTTGTTTAATAGAAAATAGGAAAAACTAAATATAAATTATTTTCAATACATTCTTTTACACCTAGTTTTAAATAATCAATATTTATAAGCAATTTACTTGGCTTTTCACCCTTGAATTTGAATTTCAGTGAGGTTTTAGGAAAATCCCCCTTGTCCTAATACTTTTACACACTACCGGTAGTGTGCAAAAGTGTTAGGACAGGGGTGATTTTAAACTTTATTTTGATGCCTCATAAAAGATAAAATAGTTCTTGTCCTAATACTTTTGCACAGTACTGTACATATATATATATATATATATATATATATATATATATATATATATATAAAGGCAGCAGATATTTATCTAAACATATATTGTTAAATATTACAGACAATGGATGTCTACTATGTTTAATTAATTGACTTTAATTTCTGGTGAAAATAAAGATAAATATTTGGATATTTTTCAATACGCTGTTTCTAAGCTTTCGGCTCACCTGACCCATCTTCAGAGTGGTTTCACGGACGTTAACATAATTAGAGCCACCATCAATGATGATTATAATCTTGTGCTGACAGAAAATATTGCTATGCGACGATAATATTCATCATCTTTGTTATGTGATATCGACCCTTCTATATGAAAGCAAATGATAGACAATCACATCAAGGATGAAGTAGAAGCTTGAAGCAGCAGAAATGTGGTTTTACAAAAGGATGCTGATGATACAATGGAATGAGTACATGAGCAAAAGTAGTTCATGAAGAGCATGGAAACGAGAAGAAAATTCATATTTAACATCAAGTAGAGACACGTAATGAGGAAGGAGGACGTGGAGAATTTAATACTCACATGACGGATAAACTGAAAGAGATACAAGAGAAAGCAGAGTGAGACATACTTGAGAGGCCTGAGCAAATAGATGCCGGAACGGGGTTTTGGAGAGATAACAAGAGAAAAAATATTGAGAGTGACAACAGACAGAGCCAAGTGGAAGGCCTTGATGGTATACGTCCTGAAGAGACACCGCAAATGAAGAAGAAAAAGGAGGCTGTAACTGAAATTGAAACTCTTCGATTAACAATTCCGAGTTATTACAACAGCACACCCAATCATACAAGCGGTCTCTCTCTCTCTCTCTCTCTCTCTCTCTCTCTCTCTCTCTCTCTGGGTACTGACTAGGAACGGGAACCGGTGTTTCAACATAATGTTGGCATAAACCTTTTGCACCATACGCCTGTCCAAGTTCACAACACCTGGTTTTCACAAGCGGTCTCCCCTCTAGGTACTGACCAGGCTCGAGGCTGATTCCCATCGGTGATCGTACGGGAATTGGTGTTTCAGTGTGGTGTGGCCGTAGGCCCTTTAAATCACCCGCTCGTGTAATCATACAGCACGTGATTGTCATAAGCGGTCACCTCTCAAGGTATTAACCAGGATCGACGCTGCTTAAATTTATTGATCATACGGAAACCGGTGTTTTCAATTAGTGTGGCCTTAATCCATTTACATCACCGCTCATCCAATCTTACAGCACCTGGTTTTTAAAAGCAGTCTACACTCTAGATACTGACCAAACTCGACGCTTCAATGATTGTACGGGAACCGGCGTCTCATCGTGGTGGGACTGCAAACCTATTACACCAGCCAATCATCCAATTTTACAGAACCTGGTTTTCACAAGCGGTCTCCCGTCTACGTACTAACCAAGCTTAAATTTGATGATCGCACGGTGTTTCAAAATCGTGTGTCTGTAAGCTCTTTACACCACTTGCTCGTCGAAGAATGCAACACTTGGTATTCCCAACCGTTTACACATCTTGATACTTCAAGGCTCGATGATCGTACGGAAACCGGTGTTTCAACGTAGTATGGCTGTAAAACCATTCTAAGCAGTCACCCAACTACGTACTGAGTAGGGTCGGTAGTCGTACGACAACCGGTGTTTCAACGTCGTATGGTCGTAAGACTTTTACACTATACGCTCGTTTAACCTAACAGCACCTATTCCTTAGCGGTCAACCAGATAGTAAATGACAAAGTTCGCTGATTATATGGGAAACGATGTTTCAACATGGTGAAGCCGCAAGCCATTTAAAGATTTAGTTCGTCCAAGCTTCATTGTGATGTTGCCGTAAGATCTATAAGCTTCATTGTGATGTTGCCGTAAGATCTATACCCCACCCACTCATCCAAGCTTACAGCACCTAATATTCCTAATCAGTCACACATATAGGTGCCGACATGCCACGGTGATCGTATGGGGAAAGGTTTTTCAACGTGGTGTGGTCGTAACCCTTTTACACCACTCGCCCTTCAAAGCTTACAGCCCCAGGAATTTCTAACCGGTCACTCATCTAAGTACTGACAACTCTCAATGATCGTTGATCGTACGGGAGCCGGTGTTTCAACCTCATGTGGCTATAATCCTTTTACAACATCTCTTCGTCAATGATTACAGTACCTGCTATCTCAAAGCGTTCGCCTATCTAGTTATTGATATAGCTCGGTGATCGTATGGGAACCAACGTTTCAATGTGATGTGACCGCATGCCTTTTACACCACGGGCTTTTCCAAAATTACAAAAACCGGCTTTTCAACGTGGTATGGCCGTAAGCATTTAACACCTCCAACTCGTCAAACCTACAGCAGCTCGTATTCCTAAACAGTCATCCATCTAGGTACTGATAAAACGCTTAGGAGTATCAGATGCCGTTAGCGTGAACTAGGGTGTGGTGTAAAGGGTTCTTGTTGAAACACCGGTCTCCATAGGATCAAGGAGCTTTGTCAGTACGGGAGCCGGTGTTTCAACGTGGTGTGACCGTGAGCCCTTAACACTACTCACTCGTCCAAGCTTACAGCAGCTGGTATTTTTAAGTGGTCACCCATCTAGATACTGACAAAGTTAGGTGATCGTACGGTTTCAACAAGGTGTGGATGCAGGCTGTTTACAGCTTTAGCTCGTCTAAGTTTATAGCACCTGGTATTCCTAAGCGGTTCCCAAGCAACATATTAACAACTGTTGGTGATCGTACGGGAATCGGTGTTTCAACGTGGTGTGGCAGCCGTTCGTCGAAGCTTAAAGCACCTAGTATTCCTAAGTGGTGACCCATCTAAATACTGGCAAAGCTGGTTGATCGTAAGGAAACCGGCGTTTTCACGTGGTGTGGCAGTGAGCTCTTTGCACCACTCGCATGTCCAAGCTAACAGCAGCTGGTATTTTTAAGTGGTCACCCATCTAGATACTGACAAAGTTAGGTGATCGTACGGTTTCAACAAGGTGTGGATGCAGGCTGTTTACAGCTTTGAAGCTCGTCTAAGTTTATAGCACCTGGTATTCCTAAGCGGTTCCCAAGCAACATATTAACAGCATGACGGTGATCGTACGGGAATCGGTGTTTCAGCGTGGTGTGGCAGCCGTTCGTCGAAGCTTAAAGCACCTAGTATTCACAAGTGGTGACCCATCTAAATACTGGCAAAGCTGGTTGATCGTAAGGGAACCGGCGTTTTCACATGGTGTGGCAGTGAGCTCTTTGCACCACTCGCATGTCCAAGCTAACAGCAGCTGGTATTTTTAAGTGGTCACCCATCTAGATACTGACAAAGTTAGGTGATCGTACGGTTTCAACAAGGTGTGGATGCAGGCTGTTTACAGCTTTGCTCGTCTAAGTTTATAACTGGTATTCTAGCGGTTCCCAAGCAACATATTAACAACTGTTGGTGATCGTACGGGAATCGGTGTTTCAGCGTAGTGTGGCAGCCGTTCGTCAGAAGCTTAAAGCACCTAGTATTCCTAAGTGGTGACCCATCTAAATACTGGCAAAGCTGGTTGATCGTAAGGGAACCGGCGTTTTCACATGGTGTGGCAGTGAGCTCTTTGCACCACTCTATGTCCAAGTAACAGCAGCTGGTATTTTTAAGTGGTCACCCATCTAGATACTGACAAAGTTAGGTGATCGTACGGTTTCAACAAGGTGTGGATGCAGGCTGTTCAGCTTTAGCTCGTCTAAGTTTATAGCACCTGGTATTCCTAAGCAGTTCCCAAGCAACATATTAACAACTGTTGGTGATCGTACGGGAATCGGTGTTTCGGCGTGGTGTGGCAGCCGTTCAGTGAAACCTAAAGCACCTAGTATTCCTAAGTGGTGACCCATCTAAATACTGGCAAAGCTGGTTGATCGTAAGGAAACCGGCGTTTTCACGTGGTGTGGCGGTAGACTCTTTACCACTCGCATGTCCAAGCTAACAGCAGCTGGTATTTTTAAGTGGTCACCCATCTAGATACTGACAAAGTTAGGTGATCGTACGGTTTCAACAAGGTGTGGATGCAGGCTGTTTACAGCTTTAGCTCAGCTCTAAGTTTATAGCACCTGGTATTCCTAAGCGGTTCCCAAGCAACATATTAACAACTGTTGGTGATCGTACGGGAATCGGTGTTTCCAGCGTGGTGTGGCAGCCGTTCGTCGAAGCTTAAAGCACCTAGTATTCCTAAGTGGTGACCCATCTAAATACTGGCAAAGCTGGTTGATCGTAAGGGAACCGGCGTTTTCACATGGTGTGGCAGTGAGCTCTTTGCACACCACTCGCATGTCCAAGCTAACAGCAGCTGGTATTTTTAAGTGGTCACCCATCTAGATACTGACAAAGTTAGGTGATCGTACGGTTTCAACAAGGTGTGGATACAGGCTGTTTACAGCTTTAGCTCGTCTAAGTTTATAGCACCTGGTATTCCTAAGCGGTTCCCAAGCAACATATTAACAACTGTTAGTGATCGTACGGGAATCGGTGTTTCGAGTGGTGTGGCAGCCGTTCGTCAAGCTAAAGCACCTAGTATTCCTAAGTGGTGACCCATCTAAATACTGGCAAAGCTGGTTGATCGTAAGGGAACCGGCGTTTTACCACATGGTGTGGCAGTGAGCTCTCTTTCTACTCGCATGTCCAAGCTAACAGCAGCTGGTATTTTTAAGTGGTCACCCATCTAGATACTGACAAAGTTAGGTGATCGTACGGTTTCAACAAAGGTGTGGATGCAGGCTATTTACAGCTTTAGCTCGTCTAAGTTTATAGCACCTGGTATTCCTAAGCGGTTCCCAAGCAACATATTAACAACTGTTGGTGATCGTACGGGAATCGGTGTTTCAGCGTGGTGTGGCAGCCGTTCGTCGAAGCTTAAAGCACCTAGTATTCTAAGTGGTGACCCATCTAAATACTGGCAAAGCTGGTTGATCGTAAGGAACCGGCGTTTTCATGGTGTGGCAGTGAGCTCTTTGCCTCGCATGTCCAAGCTAACAGCAGCTGGTATTTTAAGTGGTCACCCATCTAGATACTGACCAGGATTAGGTGATCGTACGGTTTCAACAAGGTGTGGATGCAGGCTATTTACAGCTTTAGCTCGTCTAAGTTTATAGCACCTGGTATTCCTAAGCGGTTCCCAAGCAACATATTAACAACTGTTGGTGATCGTACGGGAATCGGTGTTCAGCGTGGTGTGGCAGCCGTTAGTCGAAACTTAAAGCACCTAGTATTCTAAGTGGTGACCATCTAAATACTATGCAAAGCTGGTTGATCGTAAGGGAACCGGCGTTTTCACATGGTGTGGCAGTGAGCTCTTTGCACCACTCGCATGTCCAAGCTATGGCAGCTGGTATTTTTAATTGATCCTTACATCTAGATACTGACAAAGTTAGGTGATCGTACGGTTTCAACAAGGTGTGGATGCAGGCTATTTACGGCTTTAGCTCGTCTAAGTTTATAGCACCTGGTATTCCTAAGCGGTTCCCAAGCAACATATTAACAACTGTTGGTGATCGTACGGGAATCGGTGTTTCAGCGTGGTGTGGCAGCCGTTCGTCAGGCTTCAAAGCACCTGGTATTCTAAGTGGTGACCCATCTAAATACTGGCAAGCTGGTTGATCGTAAAGAACCGGCGTTTTTACGCAGGCTGTGGCAGTGAGCTCTTTGCACCACTCGCATGTCCAAGCTAACAGCAGCTGGTATTTTTGATGGTCACCCCATCGCAAGATACTGACAAGTTAGGTGATCGTACGGTTTCAACAAGGTGTGGATGCAGGCTATTTACAGCTTTAGCTCGTCTAAGTTTATAGCACCTGGTATTCCTAAGCGGTTCCCAAGCAACATATTAACAACTGGTGGTGATCGTACGGGAATCGGTGTTTTCAGCGTGGTGGCAGCCGTTCGTCGAAGCAAGCACCTAGTATTCCTAAGTGGTGACCCATCTAAATACTGGCAAAGCTGGTTGATCGTAAGGGAACCGGCGTTTTCACGTGGTGTGACCGTGAGCCCTTAACACTACTCACTCGTCCAAGCTAACAGCAGCTGGTATTTTTAAGTGGTCACCCATCTAGATACTGACAAAGTTAGGTGATCGTACGGTTTCAACAAGGTGTGGATGCAGGCTGTTTACAGCTTTAGCTCGTCTAAGTTTATAGCACCTGGTATTCCTAAGCGGTTCCCAAGCAACATATTAACAACTGTTGGTGATCGTACGGGAATCGGTGTTTCAGCGTGGTGTGGCAGCCGTTCGTCGAAGCTTAAAGCACCTAGTATTCCTAAGTGGTGACCCATCTAAATACTGGCAAAGCTGGTTGATCGTAAGGAAACCGGCGTTTTCACATGGTGTGGCAGTGATCTCTTTGCACCACTCGCTCGTCCAAGCTTACAGCACTTGTTATTCATTAGAGGTCGCTAATCTATGCTGACAAAGCCCTGTGATCGTACAGGACCCAATGTTTTAAAAAGGTGTAGAGGTAAGCACTTTACACTCCCGCCAATCGTTGAAGCGTACAGTATTCCTAAGCCGTCACCCATCTTGGTACTTACAAAGCTCCGTGATCCTATGGGGACCGGTGTTTCAACGAGGTGTGGACGAGAACCCTTTACACCACACCGTAGTCCACGCGTACATTACCTGATAACCCTTACATCTTGATAGACAAATTTACACGAGCGTCCACTCATCTTGATACTGACAAATCTCGTTGATCGTACGAGAACTGCTGTTTCAATGTAGTGTGGCCGTAAACCCTTTACAACACCCGCTAGTCCAATTTTACAGGACCTAATTTTCCTAAACGGTATCCAATCGTAATACTGACAAATCTCGTCGATCGTACGGGAATTGGTGTTCCAATGTAGTGTGGCCATAAACCCTTTACACCACTCGCTCGTCCTATCTTACAGTACCTAATTTTTTTAAGCGGCCACCCATCGTGTTGCTCAAAAATCTCTTTGATAGTACGGGAACTAGTGTTTCAATATAGTGTGGCCGTAAACCTTTTCCACCACACGCTCGTCTAATCTCATAGCATCTAATTTTTCTTAAGCGGTCACCCATCTTGATACTGATAAATCTCGTTGATTGTACAGGAACTAGTGTTTCAATGTAGTGTGGGCGTTAACCCTTTACACAACCCGCTCGTCCCAACTTACACCACCTAATTTTCCTACACAGTCTTACATCTTGATGGACAAATTTAGTTGTTCGCACTGGAACTGGTGTTTCAATGTAGTGTGGCCGTAAACCCTTTACACCATCCACACTTCTAATCTTACAGCACCTAATTTTCCTAAGCGGTCACCCATCTTGATACTGACAGATCTCGTTGGTCGTAAGAGAAATGGTGTTCAAATGTATTGGTAAGCCTTGCTGTACTTGGTTGAAATGAATAAAAAGAACAAAAGACAGATAGCCAGTGGTGGCATCATTATACAATAAGGACTGTGCAAACAGATTGCAGAATAGGAATTGCAAGTGGTTTTAAAAAGGCAAATGTTATCAAAAGCTACAAATGATAGGAAGTTATGAAGAGCCATGATCGTACGTGATAAGACTGAACACTGTACATAAAAGAATTATTCATATTATACTTTTGGTATATATTTTAAACAAAAAAAAATAGTGCGATAAGTATATGTAAAATGACAAGTAAATTATGTCCTTTCTGGTCTTCTATACCGTGATTTCTCTCCAAGGACCAACTGGATTACGAATCCTGATTTCTGTTTACGCGTTTTGACTTTACTATTCGACTGTCTCTTATCTTGAATCGCGTCAATTTCCGTTCTGGGATTTTAGAATCGGAAGTGAAATTAATCCGAAATTGGAATTTGATTAAACAAATCAATAAGTAATAAAAGAATAAAACGAAAGCGGAAACGTAAACCGGTGACACGAATGAAAACGGACGAAGAGATGGGCGTACGCAAGAGCGAATCAATGAAGGAAGGAAAAGTATAGAAATGAGGTAAGATTTAATGAGGATATACGGAAGAGAGGCAAAAAAAATTAGAAAGAAAAAGAATAAAATGATTCTAGACACTGCAGTCATGCTGATAAAGAGACTAGTAGAATAAATAATATAGGTTATCAGTTTGTAGAATTTCTATTAGTAGGGATGATACACGGAATAGAGTGGACAATAGTAAAGAGAGAGAGAAACGCTACAAGGGAATATAAGTGTGTACGTAGTTAATGCGCATGCGTACACAGTGAAAGAGTAAAATTGATAAGAACGATGGTGATAGAGAATCGATTTGAAAACGAAGATAAGAAAGAAAGAAAGAGACAAAAAGATTCGGCGTAGAAAAAGTAGAAAAGAAAATAGTAAAAGAAAGAAAAATTAACTAAAATGATATGGATAATTTTCCGGGTAGCAAGAATTTCGGTGTGCTCAAGAAACAAAAAGAAAATACTTTAAAAAATGCATATCCGGTGTCTGGACGCAGGAGACTCGTTAACCAGCTATTCTGGAAGACCGTTATGTTTCTCATACAAACTAATAGATATATTTATTTATTTATTTATTTATTTATTTATTTAATACCATGATGATAACTCTGTACAATACCCAAGTGTCACTCGAGATAGAGTGCTACACAATTTGAGTAATAGCTTATGCGGATATTTGAGGACGATGAACGGTTAATCCTAAAACTTGAACAGGTTAATATTGTAGCGACCATGAAAGCATTCTCATGGGAGTCAGTTCCACAAATTAGCGAAAGGAAAAATAAGAGCGAAACAAATAGAAGATGAAAAGAAAAGCGGTAAGGATAGATAGATAGATAGATAGATAGATAGATAGATAGATAGATAGATAGATAGATGAATGAAGAGAAGAGAGATATAGGCATATAGAAAGAGAAAAAAGGAAAAGGAAAGGAGATCGATATAGGCCGAGAGAAAATAAGTAAAGAAAGAAACAAAGAAATAGACGGTGAGTAAGAAAGTAAAAGGAGACAGATGATACTTGAGAGAGAGAGAGAGAGAGAGAGAAGCATAAAAGAAAAAGATGTGATAAAGAGAATGAAGGATAATATGTAGATAAAGAAAAGAAAAATTAGAGTAAACGAGAAAAAAGACAGAGATAAAATGAGAGAGATGTAAGAAGAGGGATAAAGAAAATACACGAGTGAGAGAGAGAAACAGAAAGATAGACAAGAAAAAGGCATATATACTACCGGCCATAATTATTAACCGCCTCCCCCAGTGTTTTAAAAAATTGATGGATTTCATACTATTTTTAGTATTTATTGCCAAGCGAATAATTGTAAATGAAAATAGAATGGTAATTTTGTTAATATTGCACAATAAGATGCGCATCACATGAATTTATGAATTATTTAATAATTACCTACATTGCAGTTTTTCATCAATGAAAGAATGAGGAAAATTTAGGGTGATTCGGACGAGTTCATCTTTGCTTCCTTACCTTGTAAAATTTTGCAAAGTAATAATGAAAATAGCACCATTCTATTTTCATTTAGAATTATCCACTTGGCAATAAATACTAAAAATAGTATGAAATACATCATTTATTTTTAAAAACCTGGGGTTGCCTAATAATTATGATCGAAAGTATATATATATATATATATATATATTGTGTGTATTTTGGCAGCATTTTTTCATTAATGCAGGTTTCATTGAATAATATAGACAAGTTTTGTCTATTAATTTTGTGTAGGATCCGTTCATACCGTCTGATATACTTGATGGTGATGTCGTTAAAAGACAACAAAAAATCACAGTATTTGTTGAATTTTTTATCGGGTCTAAGCTTTCGGCTCACATAAGCCATTATCAAAGAGTAAATAATAACACAGTAAACATAGAACATTTAAGCTATTAACAATAAAGATAATTGAATTGAAAATATAAGTCCATCCCTACCGTGGCGGATGGCCGAAGACAGTGACAAAATCGTGGTGTTGTGGTCCCTGGTCTGATTACAGACATTTGAGTACGTTGTTGGAAATATCGAAATTGATTGTATTCAAACACCACGATTTTGTCACTGTCTTCGGCCATCCGCCACGGTAGGGATGGACTTATATTTTCAATTCAATTATCTTTATTGTTAATAGCTTAAATGTTCTATGTTTACTGTGTGTTATTATTTACTCTTTGATAATGGCTTATGTGAGCCGAAAGCTTAGACCCGATAAAAAATTCAACAAATACTGTGATTTTTTGTTGTCTTTTAACGACATCACCATCAAGTATATCAGACGGTATGAACGGATCCTACACAAAATTAATAGACAAAACTTGTCTATATTATTCAATGAAACCTGCATTAATATATATATATATATATATATATAATCATATGGCCCCAAGAAAGGCTGTTTACTGCGACTGATTGCGCAGGGGGTTAAATGGGAGGAAAGTGATGAGAAAGAATGACAAGTTATAAAGGGTGTCAGGAAGTGCGTAACAGAAGGATGAGAATACTGATGAGAGTTTAGTGACCGGAGCATGAGAGAGAGGATGCAAGTCAGTTGGATAGGAGACGACTATTGACTTTATATTTAAATTGTTGTAGATTGTAGGTGTCGGGAAAGCAAGTAAACGGAAGGGAATTCCACAGGCGAGAAGTGCGAGAAAAGAAGCTAATGGAGTAAAATTTGCATTTTCATTTTATTAGTTTCCTATAAAAAGGGTGGTACCTAGTTGCTAATCCTATGGCTTGAGTAAATGTATACATAGGTAGCCCCAGAGAACTAAGTTCATCGGAGCAGAGGCCGTGAAAGTACTTGTAGAAGAGGCACAGGGAAGACACATAACGCCGGTGAGAAAGTGACTGTATCTGAGCTGCCAAGTCGGGATCGATCACTTTACAGATTCTCTGTTGGATTTTGTCAAGGACACCTGGGTGGATAGCAGGGGCACCCGACCAGATATGGCAGCAGTATTCAATGCACGAGCGGATGGTAAATAAGATAAAGAGAGAGAATGCTAGGTTTAGAGAAGAAAGAAAAAATAATTAGAGAAGGGAACAACATAAACAGAAAAAGCGGAAGAGAAAAAGAGAGAGATGAAAAATAGAGAAAAAGAGAGAGGAAAATAGAGAAAAGAGAGAGGGGAAAATAGAGAAGGAGAGAGAGAGAGGAAAAATAGAGAAAAAGAGAGAGTGGAAAATAAAGAAAAAGAGGGAGAGGAAAATAGAGAAAACGAGAGAGAGGAAAAACAGAGAAAAAGAGAGAGAGGAAAAATAGAGAAAAAAGAGAGAGGAAACACAAGAAATCGAATAAGAAACATGGAAAGAAGAAAAAGAGATGTGCAAAAGTGAAAAGGAAACATCTATTCTTCATTAATTTATTCAGTTAAAACATTTAGTGCCTATGGGGTCACCACTACTACCAACTTTGGTTTATGGTGACATCCAAGCTTAAATAATGCAATGGCTTTTCGGTTCCTTTCGCAGCAAGGATGTTGACGTTATTCCCTCCCTTCTCTCATGAAGTTAAAGAGGCAAAACATGTAGGATTGTTTGGGAATTATGAATTCAGCCATAATTTAATCTACGGGGTTAGACTGTTCTCGTCCCACTGTTCGTATCTAGCGGTATCATTAAACAAAGGGTTCAATTCAGCATTCTCTAAAAGTTGCCCTGATCGATACGTACATGAAGAAGGGCGGCAGAACACAATTGGCCGAAATGTAGTGATAATAACAACAGAGATAAAGAAACTTCTTCTTTTATGTCCCATGCCCATTCAGGACGTAGGCGATCATGGCTTTCCACATCTCCCTATCCCTGGTGGCTCTTAGCACGCTTTCTCCTGTTGCACCATGCAACCCTCGTTCTATCATCCACTTGATTAGGCCCCGCTGCTTTCCCCTGTCTCTTTTTCTTTTTATCTGGCCTGTTAGTATCAGATTTTCCAAGCCCTCTTTCCACATTGCATGTCCCAGGAACTTTAGTTATCTCTTCTTGATTCTCAGTATTAATTTCCTTTTCGTTTCCATCCTTTCCAAAACCTCATCATTGCTCATATGCTCGGTCCATGACATCAGCAGCATCCTTCTGTAGAACCACATTTCAGCTGCTTCAAGTTGTTCCTTCATTTTTGATGATATTGTCCAACATTCACTGCCATATTGACGAACTGACATCACATAGCAATCCAGTACACTCTTGTTTGTTTCTAGCGAAATTGTGCTGTTTCTTAATACTCTACTCAACTTCTGGAATGCTTCCTTCGCCATACCAATTCGCCTTCGGATCTCTGTGTCGCACTTTCCGTCTTCTCTTAGAACACTTCCCAGGTATTTCAATTTTTGTACCTGCTTGATTCTAGTGTCGCTTACCTGTATTTGGCATTTTTGGCTGCTATTTTTACTGATGACCATGCATTCGGTTTTCTTGCAATTTATTTGTAGTCACTCTCTTAAGCTACCTTCTGTAGGAGGTCTTGTAGTTAGTGCAAAAAAATAACGTGAATAATGATAACTCATCATGCAGAAAATTCAGACAGAACTACAGATTGACTGAACACTAATTCCTTATTTTAAAATAATTCCTTATTTTAAAATAATTATAAATTATTTAAAATAATTCCTTTAAAATAATTCCTTATTTTAAAATAATTATAAATTATTTAAAATAATTCCTTTAAAATAATTCCTTATTTTAAAATAATTATAAATTATTTAAAATAATTCCTTTAAAATAATTCCTTATTTTAAAATAATTATAAATTATTTAAAATAATTCCTTTAAAATAATTCCTTATTTTAAAATAATTATAAATTATTTAAAATAATTCCTTTAAAATAATTCCTTATTTTAAAATAATTATAAATTATTTAAAATAATTCCTTTAAAATAATTCCTTATTTTAAAATAATTATAAATTATTTAAAATAATTCCTTTAAAATAATTCCTTATTTTAAAATAATTATAAATTATTTAAAATAATTCCTTTAAAATAATTCCTTATTTTAAAATAATTATAAATTATTTAAAATAATTCCTTTAAAATAATTCCTTATTTTAAAATAATTATAAATTATTTAAAATAATTCCTTTAAAATAATTCCTTATTTTAAAATAATTCCTTATTTTAAAATAATTATAAATTATTTATTTATTGTATTTTTGTCTCAATTTTTTTTATATTAGAGATTAATATGTTTTTAATATGTTTTTATGTCTGTCTTTAAAGACAGATTATTTGAAATTTGGAAGCGCTACAAATATGTCTGAACGTCTTACCATGTAATAGCATGCCCAGCTAGTGATACGTTATGAAGTTAGGAAGATGGTGAAGGAACATTGTGGGGAAGTTCATGAAAAAGTCGCAAATCCAATCAAGAATTGTCATGCAAAACTAATGGCTACAGAGTCTGTAGCTAATACTATAACCTTGGTTCCCAAATAGAGGTCTCTAGATCCCTAGCGGTCCATGAAAGAATTTCAAGCGATCCAAAAGACTCCAATTCGTTCCGGCGTATATTCATAATAGGCTAGATGTGCAGCGCACACTCTATAATTTTTTCCATAGTTTCAAACTTGCTTTCTTCTACTTTTTTTGGATTTTTAATTGTTTTTTTTTTTTTTACATACATGTGTTTCATATATATGGGTTTTATATTTTTTTTATACCTACATTCGCTCGTAAGCTCAAAAATAAAGCTAGATTTATAAAGACAGTTTTTGTGTACAATACCTACAACTATATCAATGTTAACATAACATTTTTACTAGGTGTTTTACTTAAATAAAGGAGGGCTGAATAAATTGTTCTTTGATTTTATATGAGTAATTTTAAAACTTAATCAGCATTAAAAATGCAGGGCATTTTACATGAATATATTTTTTTTACAGAAAAATGTTTCATTTTTGCTGGTTTCACTTATTCCGTTGTAGGGATCCACAAGTGACTGGAAAAGGGGAAAACGAACAAAAAAAGGTTGGGAACCACTGAATTAGAAGAACCGGTTGGCTTTTCTAGTCCAGTAACCAGAAGAGGGAGCCATCAGTTGAAAACATGTTCAAAACGTAGACCATCGGAAAGTGGGCTATCTTTTCACACAATAGGAACTTTACTCAAGAAGGAGATAAAATTGTCTCACTTTGAAGCCGCACTACTGCCAATCACATTCCGCTGAAGTCCGTGACATTCGCATGGATTTGAGGAAGAATATGTTCGTTTGGTATGAAGAATGGTCAGATCTCTTTAAAGATATACTCTGGAATGATGGATCGGTGTTTCACATCGGTGGGTTTGTGAACCATCAAATCTGCCACTGTTGAGCAGGCAAAGATCCTCTTGTTATCTCCGAAAAAAATGGAGAATCAGCCCATAGTAACGGTGTGGTGTGGTATGGCTTCGGTCAGGATTGTAAGGCCATTCATTTTTCAGAAAACCATGTTGCAAAACAAAAGAAGAACATGAAGGGTGTGTACAAGAAGTTATGTCTTCCATACGACAAGATTTACTGGTACAATCAGTCGATGAGACTCCCGGGCTGCTCGAGAAACTAGTTGCGAAATCTTTCCTCTAATATTCGTTTCTTGTAAAATTATTGTTAATAGAAAGAATTTATGTATTTTAAAAATTTTCAATCACCATGTATATATATATATATATATATAAATGTTTGTAAAAAGCAAATGTTTCTGGCGGCTAGGATAGATCCTCCATATTTCTTTATATATAAGGGATATAGCTATGAGGTCGTTTGAGAGAGCTATGACAAGGAGGCGTAGTGTGTTTCTGTATGGATAACTAGCGTCAGCCATACTGAAAGAAAGTAGGAATGTTTCTTATTGGTGATTGAAGGAGAGCAGATTCGTTTTGGAAGCGTTCAAATTTAAGAGCCATTGCTTACCCCAATCCATCACAGATTGGAGGTCCTCTCTAAGAGCAGCAGCGAGATTTCCTCTGTCAGCCCTGGCAAATTTCTTATTGAGACGGGAGTAAATGGTGGTGTCATCTGCATAGATGCCTTTTTGCGAACGGCACCAGGAGGATCAATGATGAAAATTTTTTTAATCATTTCACTCCAATCAAGGTAGTCTTACTGCCACTGGTGTGCAGGGGGTTACAAAGAAGGGAAGTGATGAGAAAGAGGGACAGGTTATTGGGGGTGTCAGGAAATAGGTAAGAGAATGATGAGAATACTGGTGTGCTGAGAGTGGAGTGGATGGAGAAAAGAGCATAAGAGGATGGATGCGAGTCAGTGAGATGAAAAGTGTAATACACTAAGATAGAGCTTTATCACGTTATTATATGATTGTCATATTATTATAGGATCAATATGGCATGATCACTATAATAGGAATCTGTAATGGCTGGTCTCTCGTAACCTAGTATAAGAACGGCAAACCAATCCTCTTGCAGATGCCTTTTTTGTTTGTTCAAATTCCTCAGATTCCACCTGTTGTTTATACCGCAACTATGCTGAACAGCACTTAGTTCAGTCACTTAAGTGCTATACGTGATACACGCTTAAAGCGATCATGTCTCGAAAGAGACATGACTGACCGGGCAGAAGATTATCCCTCAGTAGGTTGCCATTGATTTCTGCGGTAGACTGGTTGCCAGCCAACGCTATAGAACCCAAACTGTCCTATTATTTAACCCATAACTGGAAGGAAGAGATGGATTAATACCTTTCCCAAGGGTATTTGTGTGTAAGTGAATGCAAAGAATTCAACTGGAATTCGAAATCTGCACCCCGATCTCTCGTTCCGAGTCGATATCCACTGCACTACAATGCACATCCCTGAGAGATAGTGCATTATCTGGCGGGTTCAATAGTTTGAACAAGGCCAGTATGGTTAATCCCTCGGTCAACTTTGTGCTTGCTCAACCATCGACGGCTCTTAAACTGTTCCGTCTACCCACTTTTACTCACAAGGATTGAGACAATCTGTGGTATAGTTTTCAGACACTTTCTAAGGGAGCCTTTCGCTCTGATCACCTCCGCATTTCGATAACATCCAGAAGTCCTGACAAGTCGACCATGCTGAGATTCGAACTCGAAACTTATAGTCGGAAAGAGAAAGTTTTAACCACTCGTGATCAAGATAGAATCTCAAAATATGACGAATACAATTATTAGTATGATCAATATATTATCAATATAAAATTAATATTTTATCAATATAATTATATAAGATTTTATCAATATGTGCTTTTAGAAGATATGCCAAATGGAAACACACACAGGCGGGCATCTTTCTAATATTTTACTAAACATACATATGTATATATTTTTTCGCATCTTCTGGAATTACTTATTAGGAAAATAAAATAAGTAATGAATCTGGAAGATGACGATGTAAATAAGATGCGTTGAAACTAATGAAAATCAAAAAATATGTTTCTACTGTGCACACGCACACACACGCACAGACACACACACACACACACACACACACATATATATATATATATATATATATGTGTGTGTGTGTGTGTGTGTGTGTGTGTTAATAATCTATCGCGATATATTCAGAAAGAATACAGATAAGAAAATAAAACCCGCAAAAGGAACAGAAAAGGAAGAACTAAAGAACAAATTAAAATTAGGAAGTTAATGTTACATTCCTCAAGGCTATATTTTTTAAAACTAAATCTGCCGAATGCCTTTCTCAGCACGTCATCTCTGCTCTCCCTATTTCCAGCACACCTACCTTACTCTCCAAAACATCCTGCCTTGCTCTCCTTATCCAAACATTTCCTTTGAATCTTTTTTGGAGATTTTTCATTTTTTTTGTTTATTCCTCAGGAATTTGTGCCGGCGGCTTAATCAGCGAAACCTGAAGATTCCATATAGGAATTTGTTCTTTTTTATGTTACATATTAGCATTTGTTGGGCTTTTTTCAAATTCTTCGTCCACTCCTAGGTTTCTCTACACCGCATAATATATATCGCGTCAATTTAAGGGGTAAGAATACTGAGTTTTGTCAAACATCCACATATATCCCATATTTACATGCTTGTACGTAATAAATGCACATACATCTTCGCCCACGCGTCTTGTGTATAGGTCGACCATCTGTCGCAAAAAATTATGACTGATATTCAGTTTAAAAATAGATAAGTGGTAAATGTTTCTGCTTTTTGTGCAATCTTAATCTTCTTTGTGTACCGCATCCCTTCAGGACGTAGGCGATCATGAACTTTTATTTCTGCCTCTCTCCTGTAGCTCCATTTACTCAATCCTGTCAAATATGTCTCGGTCTGCTTTTCCCTTTCTCTTTCCTTCTATCAGTCTTTTGAGTATTAGATTCTCCATGCCGCTTATCATCAGCTGTCTGCTCCTGAAGTTAAATATGAGTTTTCTTTTCGTTTGCATCCTCTCCAAAACCCCATAATTGCTCACATGTTTGGTCTATGTTATCCTCATCATCTTTCTGTAGAACCCCATTTCTACTGCTTCGAGCCTCTCCTTTATCCTTGAAGCGATAGTCTAACATTGCAGTCTATAGCTGCTATATAGAAGGACAGATATCATATAGCAATCTCGCACTCTTTCCTTTGTTTTCAATTGTTGTAGAGGAAAATCCTATCCTACCCCGTAATGGATATGGTCTAGTCTATAAAAGACTGTGACTAAGGGCAAACGTCAGCATTCGTCTCTAGACGGATCTATAACACTGTCAGCTCTCTGACTTCGGGTGGAGGGCGCTCTCTGCTTCCGAGCAGAGAGCAATAACCCAGTCGTGGTTCCGCCGAAGGGTAGAAGCACGACTGGGGAATATTAGACAGACATTTTTTTGGCTGGGAAAGCCCAGTTATAAACTGACCATGTGTCATATGTTGCCCTTACTGGGAGGGACAGCTAAATAATGCATTCGTCACTAGACTGACGAATCTATAACACTGTCAGCTCTCTGCTTCCGAGCAGAGAGCAATAACCCAGTTGTGTTTCCGCCGAAGGGTAGAAGCACGACTGGGGAATATTAGACAGACAGTTTTTTATAAACTGACCATGTGTCATATGTTGCCTTACTGGGAGGGACAGCTAAATAATGCATTCGTCACTAGACGGATCTATGACACTGTCAGCTCTCTGCCTCCGAGCAGAGAGCACAAACCCAGTCGTGGATCCGCCGAAGGGTAGAATCACGACTGGGGAAAAATAGACAGACATTCTTTTGGCCTGGCTGTATGGCCGGGAAGACCCACAATAAAAAACCTTGTGTCGCATATAACCTTACGTGCGAAGGTTGTTAAATACCGCATTCGTCTCTAGACTGACGAATCTATAACACTGTCAGCTCTCTGCCTTCGGGTAGGGAGCGCTCTCTGCTTCCGAGCAGAGAGCACTAACCCAGTCGTGGTTCCGTCGAAGGGTAGAATCACGACTGGGGAAAAATAGACAGACATTCTTTTGGCCTGGCTATATTGCCAGGAAGACCCACAATAAATAGACCTTGTGTCACATCTAGCCTTGCGTGGGAAGGTTGGTAAATACAGCATTCGTCACAAGACGGGCAACGCTCGCAGTTGACGGCTTTGCGCATTGTCAAGCCCTCTGCCTTCAGGCGTAGTGCGTTGACCCAGTCGTGACTACGCCGAAGGGTGGAGTCGCGACTGGGGTAAATTAGACAGAAATGTTTAGCTGGCTATATGGCCCGGAGGATCCCACTTTAAAAAAGCCATGTGCCGCATTTTGCCTTGAGTGGGAAGGCGAATAAATATTCATGCGTCAATAGACGGGAAACGCTCGCAGTTGACGGCTTTGCGCACTGTCGAGCTCTCTGCCTTCAGGCGGAGAGCATTGAACCAGTCGTGACTATGCCGAAGGGTGGAGTCACGACTGGGGTAACTTAGACATAAGTTTTTGGCCGTGTTATATGGCCGGGGGGATCCCACTTTAAAAAGTCCTTGTGTCACATTTTGCCTTGAGTGGGAAGGCGAATAAATATTCATACGTCACTCGACGGAAGCGTACGTCACTAGACGGACGCACACATCACTAGACGGACGTATACGTCATAGGGGAGACATTTTCTACTTGATCGTTATTCCTGTTACTACTCGTTGATTTGTTCTTGTATATCTATTGGTTTATTGTACTGTTGTATAATAAATCTCTTCTAATCTATCTTTAGTGTTAATGAATTATTATTGCACTATTCTTTTCCCTGATATTCCTTCTCGGGATATATCATCAGTGAAATTTCCCTGTCTTTCAGGACTCTGGTTAGCTTTTCAAATGCTTTCTTGTCCATGTCAATCCTTTTTCAGATCCCAGTGTCGCACTTTCCAACTTCTGTCAGAAAGCTTTCCAGGTATTTATATCTGTACGTGTTTTGTTTTTGCTTTTTTTAGTTCCTCCGATTGGTAGTTGGCATTTTGGGGTCTTCCTTTTGCTGAGAAACATACATTTAGTTTTCTTGAAGTTTATGCTCCGTCTTTTCTTCTTGCTTTCTCTTGCTACTTTCTGTAAGAGGTCCTGCATTTTGTTTTCCGTGTCTGCTATCAGTAGCAGCGATATACTTTTAGAACGAAGATGATAATGGATCTCCACTACTTCCTATCTTCCCCAATGTTGTCTCCTTACTATCCATCCTCATTCATATTTCAAGATAGTTAAATATCTTACTCATGCTCCTCTCTGAAAATTTTAGCTTTAATATTTCCGTGAGTTTCATATTCTCTAAGTCCATTTTATCCATTAGTTATTCCTAAAATTGAAATTTTCTCACCCAGATTCTAAGTGTATATGTTTTTATTGCATATTGTATGAGCTAGTGAATAATTACGTGAAGAAGTGTACTTTTATGAAACAGCAAAAAATATGCAGACTGGCAACCAAATGAAAAATAGACATTGTTTGAAAAATATTTAATTGTCATTAAAGTTAAGAATGCTGGCAAAATTCCCTGTGTGAGAAGAATATTCAATTGCTTTGAAACGAGCGTAGTCATAGACAGGCAATATAGGGCCTTAAAGTTATGTAAACAATGTGCCAAAATATAACGTATTAGCTTCGATAAGAGACAGATTGCTGGTAGTAATAGGTAGATCGAGAGTTTAGATCGGAATCCAGAACGAGGGAGACACAGGGAAACTGCGGCTGAGCACGGCCTCTGGGCGCTCGATGCATGTCTGCTGGCACCTCCGAACACACCTCCTACTCTACGCCACGTCATGTGAAGAGCGAATAAATGATTGGTGTCAACATTTGTGTATATATACGTGTTAAGGTTATCATTTTGTTTAGTGAGAATATCGTCATTTTATCAGCGCAAAAAAGCAAGGTTTTTATAAGAGAGAAGATAACAAGTTTTGGGACACCGTCGTCGAATTATTAATTGTCATTTCATTGAAATGTATGCAGCATATATATTGTTTTGGTTGTAGTTTAAATTTCGTCATCTTCTTTAGGTTATATAACCTGTTGGTCATTTTCGCTTGTAAGTTATACAGCATTCGTCGCTCTGGTATACGTCCCGTTATGCCATACTTTGCGTTCTTGTGCTCTATACACATCTGCAAGTATACACTGTTTCTGCGAAGATATAATTCTTCATCGACGAAAATATACTTGATTCAAAATTACTTGCTTTTCTAGCGGGCAAAATGACGAAATCAACACATATATATAAATAAGAATATATATTTTTCATTCGTTTTTTTTGTGACTTGGCGCAGGTTTGGATGGGTCTGGTAGGAACGTCCAGACGAGCACCTTGCGGAGTGCGTCCGACTCAAAATGACTTTTTCCATTCTAACTACTGACTGCAAACTCAACCTAAACTGCTGACTGCTGTCTGGCTTCACTTAAATAGTCGAACCTCATTGAAACCTGCACACTTAGGTGTGTTTTGTTAACATTCTGGCGCTAACTTCTTTGACCCTAATCCTTAAAACAAATTTCAATCTCCCACCTACATTCTACACTAAGTGACATCTGAAGAACAACATATTTTTTTCAATCTTACAACAAAATGCGAATACACAACCAGGCAAAATTCCACACCGACCAAGAATATATATTTAAAATTTCCTTGTTTTGTATATGGTATGCTTAGAAAACCATATCTTCTTCTATTGTAAGTTGCTGAGGATATCATTGAAAGCCATAGATATTTCGTTAATACTACATAATAATAATACATAATAATAATAATAATACATAATAATACATAATAATAATAATACATAGATATTTCGTTAATACTTCTCATTATTGTTCGAATTACAGTTGAATTCTCTTCATTGTGCGTTGTGGTGAAGTAGATATCGGCTCGAAACGTGAAATCGGGAAGCCGAGTTCGAATTCCAGTTGAATTCATTGCATTCACTTATGCGCAAATACCCTCAGGAAAAGTATTAACCTACTGCGGGATAATCTTCTGCCCAGTCAGTCATGTCTCTTTCGAGACATGATCACCGAAAGCGTGTATCACGAATGGCACTAACAAACTGATTATTCGACGAGTTTTTCACAATTATTAAAAAAAAATAAATAAATTACAAAAGAAAGGATTTAGCTTTGTTATAAATAAAATTACTTATTTTGGTGTGACTAAAAGCTTTGTCCTTTTTATTGACTAATTTACTCCTTTCTATATTTCCCCTCGCATAAGACGCAATTTGTTTTTAAATATACAAAAGGTTGCTCTATACCTAATCCTACTGTATTACGGTTGAAAGACGATTGAGTGATGTACTGTTAGGTTATCGACTGTTTCCATCAATTTCCGACAAGAACACAAATAAGAATAGAAAGTGAAAGTGAGACAGGGATAAAAAAGTATATAGAATGAAATAGCGATCTACAATGAGGATTAGAGAGATAAAGAGAGACAAACATACAAAGAGAGAGAGAGTGAAAGAGAGACAAATATACAAAGAGTGATAGAGAGTGAAAGAGAGACAAACATACAAAGAGTGATAGATAGTGAAAGAGAGACAAAATAGAAAGAGTGATAGTGAAAGAGAGACAAACATAGAAAGAGTGATAGAGAATAAAAGAGAGACAAACAAAGAAAGACTAATAGATAGTGACAGATAGACAAACATACAAAGAGTGATAGAAAGTGAAAAAGAGACAAACATAGAAAAAATGATAGAGAGTGAAAGAGAGAAAAACATAGAAAGAGTGATAGAGGGTGAAAGAGAGACAAACATACAAAGAGTGATAGATAGTGAAAGAGAGACAAACATGCAAATAGTGATACAGAGTGAAAGAGAGACAAACATACAAAGAGTATTAGAGAGTGAAAAGGAGATAATCATAGAAAGAGTGATACAGAGTGAAAGAGAGACAAACATAAAAAGAGTGAGACATAGTGAAAGAGATACAAACATAAAAGAATGATAGAGAGTGAAAGAGAGACAAACATGGAAAGAGTGATAGAGAGTGAAAGAGAGACAAACATACAAAGACTGATAGATAGTGAAAGAGAGACAAACATAGAAAAAATGATAGAGAGTGAAAGAGAGACAAACATACAAAGAGAGATAGTGACTGAAAGAGAGACAAACATACAAAGAGAGATAGAGAGTTAAAAAAACAGAGAAAGAGTGATAGAGAGTGACAGAGATACTAACATACAAAGAATGATAGAGAGTGAAAGAGAGACAAACATACAAAGAGAGATAGAGAGAGAAATAGTGTCAAGCATACATAGAGTGATAGAGAATGAAACGGAGACAAACATAGAAAGAGTGATAGAGAGTGAAAGAGAGACAAGCATACAAAGAGTGATAGGGAGTGAAAGAGGGACAAACATACAAAGAATGATAGATAGTGAAAGAGAGACAAACATAGAAAGAGTGATAGGGAGTGAAAGAGAGACAAACATAGAAAGAGTAATAGAGAGTGAAAGAGAGGCAAACATACAAAGAGTGATATAGAGTGAAAGAGGGACAAACATAGAAAGAGTGATAGAGAGTGAAAGAGAGACAAACATAAAAGGGTGATAGACAGTGAAAGAGAGACAAGCATAGAAAGAGTGACGAAGACTGAAAGAGAGACAAACATAGAAAGAATGATAGAGAGTGAAAGAGAGACAAACATAGAAAAAGTGATACAGAGTGAAAGAGAGACAGACATACAAACAGAGATAGAGAGAGAAACGGAGACAAGCATACAAAGAGTGATAGAGAGTGAAAGAGCAACAAACATACAAAGAATGATAGAGAGTGAAAGAGATACAAACATACAAAGAGTGATAGAGAGTGAAAGAGATACAAACATACAAAGAGTGATAGAGAGTGAAAGAGAGACAAGCATACAAAGAGTGATAGAGAATAAAAGAGAAAACGACACGAATAGATGTATAGGGAACGTAAGAGAGACCAGCTTTGAGTCGTAAAGTGAGAAAAAGTTGGAGAGCATAAGAAAGAAACAAAGAAAGACACAAACATACAAAAGTGGATTAAAGAGCAAACGTTAGACGTATAAAGAACGTGAATGAATGAGAGATGCACATATGCCCTTGTATAAATTAATTGAAATAAAACAGATAATTTATTTCTAGCATCTTTCACAATTTCCCTGCTCCCATGTACGTCGTCACTTGATGTTGTTGTTTTTTTTTTTTCTTTTACTTTTTGTAATTAGATAGATAGATCGATGGATAATGAACAGACTTAGATAGATAGATAGATAGATAGATAGATAGATAGATAGATAGATAGAATGAATATGAATGAGATAGATAGATAGATAGATAGATAGATAGATAGATAGATAGATAGATAGATAGATAGATCCTTGTGGAAATCAGGTGGAACAAAAGGAATAATATCTTCCTAGGATCATTCACACTTTTTCTGATCACATAGACTTGTTCTCTTGGTCATGTTTTTCTCTTTATCCCATAGGAGTTCTTATAATTTCATATCTAGGAATATATGCAATTTCATATTGAGAATTTACTGAATTTATTTTTCATTAGTATACAAGTAATTTCCTTTTTTGCTAGAGACTGATGACAGTAAGGCACAGTAAACACTCTAGCTGTTTACACAGAATAGCTTTTCACCATTCTTTCCAATCCACTGATTAGAGAGAGCGGTAAAGACTTAACTAGGCAAATTTCTTCAGATGTGCAGAAGTGTAATGTTTCTGCCGAGATGCGTGATGCGTTTAATACTAGATCTGTTCTATCTTCAAATCGTTAGGACGTCCTCCCCACTCTTCAAATAAATTCTGTAGTTTATAAATATGATCGTGGCTGCGGTGTTAGTTAAATAATGAGAACAACTCAGAGACTTGATACTAGAATCAGACAGCATGTTCTATCAAAAATCAGGAACCATATCTGGTAATAAAATGAACTTATCGGTAACACTCATTGTTCCTCAATCTGTGGACATCTTATAATAAATAGAAAGTGTACAAGGGAATTTAATATGGATTGGTTTTCTGTATTGGCTAATTCCCATTCACTTTTTTCATTTTGAAAGTGCTGAAGTCTGTTTACATCAGATTTGCAGACCCTCGTTGTGTATACAGCGAGCGTGTTCGCTGGACCATACGGTCAGCAAAGTTTTTAATTGGGAGTATTTAATGTAAAATATAACAAGTGTGAGAAATTAATTAGCCAATGATAGGAAAGGAATGGAATGGGACGTGATCAACTTCTCTCTTTGCTTAATAATATTCATCA
Organism: Ascarosepion bandense; assembly: GCA_037127315.1. Classification (NCBI taxonomy): domain Eukaryota; kingdom Metazoa; phylum Mollusca; class Cephalopoda; order Sepiida; family Sepiidae; genus Ascarosepion; species Ascarosepion bandense. The sequence continues at coordinate 2,433,306 of JBBBDQ010029610.1, forward strand.
TTTTTTGAGGTTTACTATAAAGAAGAAGTAAATTCCAAAGTTGCTTTCCTAGATGCATTGATGCATTTTACACGAATATTTTTGTAGCTCTGTGTACAGAAAGTGTTTCGGGTTTGTACACGCGTTGCGATTCTTTTTTACCCTAAAAAGCGCAAAATAAACCCAATAAAAACATCAACACATAGGGCATTGATGATCTGCTCTGAAGAGATTCTTGGTTGCGTGATTAGTCTTATAACGAGAAATTTATGCAATAATGGGTTGTCAATTCGGTGTTTCGTAACAAAATTGCTGACTTCAGAAAGATTAAGCCAAATGGTCTTGTATACCTAAGAATTTCGTGAATTGGAGAGAAGGGTGAAAACCTCACTAGGCAAATTTGTTCACATGTGAAGAATTGTTATTTCTCTTCCAAGATGCTTGCTGCGTTTGGTACTAGATGTTTTGTCTTGAAGTCGTAAGGACGTTCTTCATCCCTCATCTAATAAATTCTGTAGTTTATAAATATGATTGTGGCTGCGATGTCAGTTTTATAGGAAGAACAACTCAGAGGCTTTGTACTAGAATCAGACAGCATGTTCTATCAAAAATCAGGAACCATATCTGGCAATAAAATGAACTTATCGGTAACACTTATTGTTCCTCAATCTGTGAACATCTTATAATAAATAGAAAGTGTACAAGGGAATTTAATATGGATTGGTTTTTCGTATTAGCCAATTCACATTCACTTTTCTCTTTGAAAGTGCTGAAGTTTGTTTACATCAGGTCTGTGTATACAGCGAGACAGGGCCGTAGCTGTTGCTAAAAAACACTGGGCACAGAGAAAATTGCCCGGATTTGTTAGTTGACAATGTGATGACGTCATCAGGGTCATCCGTTTCCAGAAACTATGATTTTTGCGTATTTTTTCGGCTATTCCAATGGAAATTAGGCACAGAACGTGAACGAAAGCAAGAAATCGGATTCGGACTTTCTGAGTATAACCAGTCTTTTCTCACAAAATTAACAATTAAACAGATTTTTACTGCGTTCATTCGGATGTTTTCTTCGTTTTTCTTTCTTTCTTTCTTTCTTTCTTTCTTTCTTCGTGAATTGTTTGATTTCTGACTAAGATATTTTTCTTTGCCCGGATTTTCACTATGATTGCACGGATCGGCACGGACCCGGGACCGGTGTGCCCGGTAGTCAGATACGGCCATCAGATACTGGCTGTCATCAGTCTCTAGTATTTTCCCCCTTTCTCATCGCTGACTAATTCATTTCTCACACCTAATTTATTTTACAGTAAGTTCTCCCAATTAAAACTTTAACGAGCAGGAGCAAAACCGTTCTTTTCGGTTTTTAACTTTTAACCTCATTATACCCTCTAATATAAAAACGATTACTTTTAAAGCAATACTCTAGTTCTATGCCACAATTTTTTTTTTAAATATACATATATCTACCGGCCTGAATAATCGAGGAATATGTATGATTCAGGTAGGATTCGAACCTGCGTCAATTAGTCTGATGTGTCTTAGACCGATCGACTACGAATAATTTGCAGCGAGACAAAGCTCGAGGTAAGCTTTTAAGCACATAATTTCCTGATTTTTTGTAATATTCATATCTGCTCTGTTTTCGTATTCTAATGTAAACAAAGACAATTTATTTTACGAAATGTTGCGGAATAGATTAATTCAGATATACTTTTTTAATTTATTTAGGTCGGTATATATATATATATATATATATATATATATATATATATATATATGTTCAAACAATTCATTTCAAATTGTCGGTAGCTTATAACCAAGTTTCGTTAAAATTCGTTTATTTCCGTAACATGTTTACATTTGTTGACATTGCTATACATTTCAGAGCAGATATGTTTGTTTACGATGGATCGAAAATTGTGTTATATAGGCTTGATAAAAACCTCATTTAGAATGGAGGCTATTCGTGGTCGCGAGATCTAAGACGTTACCAGATCAAATGGTATCTTCCCCTATCTAGATAGGGGCCGCAGGTTCGAATCCTTCCGAATGCCACACATTTTCTTAATAAAAATTAAATCAGGGAAGTGTGCGTTCAAAAGCATTATTTCGTGCTTTGCTTGGCTGTTAGTTCTTTGTAACCCATCGATTTAACACACGTCAGATCAATTGACGGTTTCCCTAATGCAGGTTCGAATTTTGCCGGAGGGCGCATATTTTCCTAACAAGATTTCTAGATTATTCAGGCCGGTAGATATAAATATACTGTTTAAATATAATAACAACAAAATATCTGCTCAAATACGAGTATCCATTAAAAATAATCAAACTCATTAAGGTATATGCCGTAGTTTTTTTCTTTTCGCAAATTCTTTCAGTCTCATTCGAGATCATCTTCAGAGCGAGTTTCTAAGGCAAAAAATAACGTAAATGATGGTTCTGATTTTATTTGATTTTACAAATATGCATGAAATGTGTACTGTTATAATTATTTGAATTAGTTTTTGAAATGATTAAAATAAAAAATAAACACAATATGCGGAGATTATTCCTCCAAGCATGCTAGAATGAAGATATGCTGCCTGGAAATAGATAGATAGATAGATAGATAGATAGATAGATAGATAGATAGATAGATAGATAGATAGATAGATAGATATAAATTTCTAAAAGTTAGATAGACAAAGAGAGTGGAAGCGAGAGAGAAAAACATAGAAATTTCTAAAGATAGATAGATAGATAGATAGATAGATAGATAGATAGATAGATAGATTGATAAGAAAAAGAAAGAAAATTCTAAAAAAAGGAAATAAAGAAAGAAATTTCTAAAGACAGAAAGTAAGAATGAAATTTTTAAAGATAGATAGATAGATAGATAGATAGATAGATAGATAGATAGATAGATAGATAGATAGATAGACAAAGAGAGTGGAAGCGAGAGAGAAAAACATAGAAATTTCTAAAGATAGATAGATAGATAGATAGATAGATAGATAGATAGATAGATAGATAAGAAAAAGAAAGAAAATTCTAAAAAAAGGAAAGAAAGAATAATATTTCTAAAGACAGAAAGAATTAAATTTTTAAAGATAGATAGATAGATAGATACATAGATAGATAGATAGATAGAAAAAATAAAGAAAATTCTGAAAAAGAAAGAAAGAAGAAAGAAAGAAATTTCTAAAGATAGATAGATAGATAGATAGATAGATAGATAGATAGATAGATAGATAAGAAAAAGAAAGAAAATTATAAAAAAAAGAAAGAAAGAATGAAATTTCTAAACAAAGACAGAAAGAATGAAATTTTTAAAGATAGATAGATAGATAGATAGATATATAGATAAAAAAAATAAAGAAAATTCTGAAAAAGAAAGAAAGAAGAAAGAAAGAAATTTCTAAAGATAGAAATTAAGAAATTTCTAAAGATAGATAGATAGATAGATAGATAGATAGATAGATAGATAGATAGATAGATAAGGAAAATTTTTAAAAAAAAGAAAGAAAGAAATTTCTAAAGATAGAAAGTAAGAATGAAATGTTTAAAGATAGATAGGTGTGAGAGAAAGAGTGATAGAGCGCCAAAGAAAGTGAGACAGAAGAAGAGAGAGAATAAATCTGTGTGAACAAAAGAGACCCAAGCTGAGAGGCGAGTTATAGAAAAAAAATGCCCTCTCAATATATGAACATTTCATATTGTTTATCAAAGAACAAATGTTAACCACCTCAAGGCATTTACTCGATTTCTTTTCGTCTTAACTTGTAGCGTTCGATATTGCGTTCACAAATGAATTCGAACATTCCAGAAGGAAAAAAATAAATCAAACAATTCATATCATGCACTGGCATATTTACCCCAGAGAAGTAAGGACATGAAAGACAAATTACATTGGTGGGTGGGTGGGTGTGTATGTGTGTGTGTGTGTGTGTGTGTGTGTGTGTGTTTATATATAGGGTGTCCCCAAAATGTCCTACGTTTTTGATTTCGACATCAGTTTTAATATTTGCCAAAAAAATTTAATTGATTTTAAATTTTAAATTTAAAACGTTAATCTACGTCTCAATGAATATATATATATATATATATATATATATATATGTGTGTGTGTGTGTGTGTGTGTGTGTGTGTGTGTGTGTGTGTGATCATATATTGTTTGTTTAATACTTAGTTTTTGGTCATAATAGGGTTAGACCAGTACACATTTGTATTAAAAAGTGTTCAATACAAATATATTGTGGAACTTTTGAATATTTTCCATTTTTAAACGAGTTATTTCAAAATAAAATGGAAAATATACAAACACACACACACACACACACACACACACACATATATATATATATATATATATATATATATATATATGATTATTAACCAGCAATCTTATTTGCAAGTCACAAAATTATTTATTGACATCCAAAGATGAGTATAGTTTTGGGTCATCTCACTCACTCACTCCCTCTCTCACTCAACACACACACACACACACACACACACATATATATATATATATATATATATATAGTCATCCGCAGACAGATTCGTTTCGCTGTATTACTGTTCATCAGTACGGTTCGACAGCCAATTCCTTTTTACCCAGGATTGAAACCCGACCGAATTTGGTCAGTCAGCTATTCTACCTGTGAGCTATGGGCACTCGGTAGAGGGAGGCAGACTATATATATATATATATATATATATATATATATATATATATATATATATATATATATATATATATATATAATTTTATTTTATCATTATTATTATTATAAACGCCCCCATAGCACAACAATTTTGGTACTGAGTACAATAATACTTCAATATTATATATATATATATATACGTTTGTTTTCATATTTTATATATCAATTTGGGTAACAATATAGGAAAAGGATGTTAAAAATTCAACTGGAGTCTTTATGCGAGACATATCGTGGTATAATCACACTTCTTTTCATCACGATTTAACTTTTGAAAATCAAGGAACAATGAAACTGGTAAATTTTCTCTAAAAATAATATTAATATCTCTAGTTCAATTTTCCAGCTTGTTTTATATATATATATATATATGTCTAAGATTCCATAAAATTGTAAATTCCCCCTGAAGTTGATCTTGGAAAAGATTGAATTTATTTAAGTTAAAAAAATATTAATAAATACTACGGTGTCTACTTGATGAATTTCAAGAATCCTTTTAAACAACACGAAAAGGACAGCATAAAAATAAATAAGTACAATATGTATATATTATTCAATGAATCACACACACACACACACACACACACACACACACACACACACACACACACACACACACATATATATATATATATATATATATATATATATATATATATCAGAGAATGAGGAACATCATATATCTTTTACTAAACAATTCACTTAAACATAGTACTGATTAAAAACTGTTTTAAGTAAACGGGAAAGCAGTTTCCTGTGATTGAAGGACCTATTAAGTGATTATGTCACTCAGTCAGTCAGTTGAGTGCCATACGTGATACACGCTTAGGCGATCATGTCTCGAAAGAGACATGACTGACTGGGCAGAAGATTATCCCGCAGTAGGTTGCCATTGCTTTCTGCGGTAGACTGGTTGCCGACCAAGGCTATAGAACCCAATCTGTCCTGTTATTTAACCCATAACTGGAAGGAATAGGCGGATTAATACCTTTCGCAAGGGTATTTGCGCGTAAGTGAATGCAATGAATTCAGCTGGAATTCGAACTCGGCGCCCCGATTTCTCGTTCCGAGCGGATATCCACTGTACCACAACGCATACATGTCACTACATCACCCAAAATTCTGTTCAGGTTCTTTCATCTTTCCTGGAAAAATTCATTTAATATCACAAATTAATATTGAATATTTAACAATAAATGTGAGAAATACAAGAAAAGGTATAAATAAACTGATTCGACTCGATTATATGCCCAGCTACATCTAAAAGAATAATTCAAAATTTACAATTCCAGCATTCCGCCCTTTTCAGCCTTTCCTGAAATATTTATAATCGACGCTTGCCTTTTCTATACATCCCCCCGCTTATATTCCTAAACATATCTAATTACATCAACACAAACATTATTTTGTTTCGATGGAGTCTGTGGGGGTGTCAGCCATGCCTGGTACAAGGCCACTTCCATACATAGCCAACAATCTCCACCATATAAAATATCAGAAAGTCGAATGAATGGTTGAAAAAATGAAAGTGTGTTGTTTGTAAATAAGTGTCATTTTATTAATTGAACTGAATAACAAATTTTTTTTTAATCATTTCACCCCGAGCAAGGCGGAAACGCCACTGATGTGCAGGGGGCTACATAAATGTAAAAAGATTAATTAGAAAAGAGTGAGGAGTACAAACTAGTTAGAAAGGAACAATAGAAAGCTGAGAAAGCAGGTTCGATGACAGATACATAGGTGGAGAGAAAGGGAAGGTTATACGGGGGTGGGGAGAGAGCTAGATTCAAGTGGTTAGTAGATGAGTATTGACTTTGCATTTAAATTTCTGGAGGTTGTAGCCGTCAGGAAAGCAAGAATACGGGAGCGAGTTCCACAGGCGGGAAGTGCGAGAGAAGAAGCTGCACGAGTAGAATTGTCGTCTTCATTTGGCTAACCTGACTGTGAATGGGTGGGACCCAGTTGCCAGTCTTGTTGCACGAGTAAACACCTGTTGAGGAGGCATCAGTGACTTAAGTTCGTCTGAGCAGAAGCCATTTCTAAGAAGTAAAATACTCAAATAGAAAATGCATGAAGTTAATTATTTTCTATCAGTGAAATGTTCCAACAGAAAAATGTACGTGGTTAAATGTTACAGAGAAATAGTAGTAAGTATCTAAGTGTCCTGGGGCGTATGCTGATAGTAGCAGGATTAAAAGACTTTTGTTCCTTTCTCGTTTTTTGGTAGTTTGGCGACAGGGTGAGAAAGAAGCTGAAACAAATAAAGGAAATTGTACTGGGCGGTCTTTAGTTTTACGAGTCAGTTGAAGATGTTCTGTTGTTGTTGTTTTCTTTGGCGGTGTGGAGTGTAAACGAAGAAAAGAAAATTGGAAGTAAAGATAGAATGAATCTATGTCGGCGAGACATGACCTCGGTTAGAAGTTTCTTCCTTACATTGTGACGTGATACTTCAGATACTGCTCGCATTCTGACTAATTTTGACTGGTCAAGAGATGTGGTTTAAGTAGAAGATTTTAGTCATGTGACCGGGTCCGGCAGGCATTTCCATTCTTTAGGTGTGAAAAAAATTGACTAGCGTCATTGATGAATTTTCTCTTTCCTATTCAATCAGCATCCAGAATTTTACTTTTCACACTGACTTGTGAAATTTGCTTTGTCTGGGTTTTTCAAAATGTTTTTAGTCATTTGGATCCGATTTTGTGAGTGTGAAATTTTCCTTTTTTTTGTTTGCATTAATTGTTAGATGATATAGGATTTGTATTCTATAAGTCCTTCGAGACGATGAAACACGTAACACAATGTTTTCCACTTAGTCATTCATTTAACGTCCTTAAAAAGTCCAAAGTTGAATCAGCAATATTATCAATCCTGTTCTTGCGGTTCGGCTTCAGTCACTTTCTCATCGCTGTAAAGTTGCCTCCTTGTGTCTTTTCTATAGATACCTTTATGGAAATTATGGGCACTTCGCTATAAAGCCAAGTTTTTTATTTATTTAAGTGCAGTACTGAACTGGCGTCGACAACTCATTAAGTTACAGATGAGCTGGCTAGATTTAACCGTATCTTCTATGCTAACAGTTTCTTTTCTTGCACTTCTCGCTTGTGGTGGAACTTCCTTCCAGTTCCATACTTTTCAAATTTAATCTGCAAAAGATTTAAATGTCAGTCGATGTCAATTATCCTTCTGATTTACGCATTTCTCTTAACGCTCATTATTAGTGTTTCTGTTCTTAATTATTCCACACTCAGTAACCCCCGTTAAGTCTTAGTGGCTTTACGAGCATGCTTGTGAGTGGAACCGATTAACATATTTTTGTCTAATATATACTTATCAACGTTAAATGGAAAAGGTACGTGAACTTTAAAACAGCATTGCATAGATTCCTAGAGAATGCTAAATTCTAGCGTTGTACATAATATGTACGTGTGCATATATATATATATATATAAACAAAGATTTGTACCCACAGAAAGAACTAATTACTTTGAACAAAATGGACGTCATTATAATAACCTAACCTGAGGAACCTTTCGGCCAACACTTTTCAAATGTATTCTTTGGCTTTAGGAGAACAACAAAAGCTTGACTGCGGATGACTATATATATATATATATATATATATATATATATATATATATTATAAGCAAAGAACGGGTAGGAAAAAGTGTCTTTAATCTAATATGTTTCATTTTAATAATTATCATCCGAGATTTTCTAAAGACGACATCTGTAAAATATATCTGAAGAAGCTTCTTAAAGTGAAACGTTAGATAAAAACACTTTTTTTTTCTTTTCTCTTTAATTATTCTATTCATCTATATTTTTTCCCAAAAAAAGAAAATTGCGCAAAAGTGAATAAAATGAAAACAACAAATGGAAAAGCAAACATATCTTCTCTTATTAGGAAAACAAATAAAAATATTTCAGAGTTTAGGTGGTTACGTTCGTATAGAGTTGAAATAGACTTTACATAGAACCGGAAACGCATTCCGAAACAGAAAACAGGAAATAAGGGATAAACCTCTATTTATCTTTCTATCAATGTTTACAAAGCATATTGTTTTTATTTATCCGGCATAAAGCTTTGAGTTTGATAAAATATTAAATTTCCAACACACCACATTAGTAAAAATACATTGCGCTTAGGCCGGTCCCACTATTTAGTTTTCTACTGATATTTACTGGCTTTTAACAGTGTCAATAAATGTTTCCTTCCTAATGTAAACCCTTGTGCAAATTAATCGAAACAACTACTTCAATTTACGTTCTTTTAATATACGGACAGCTTTAGACCAAGTGAAGTGACAAGATGTAATCGATTTCTATTTTTTACTAAGATGAGGTTATTTTTTTTAATCGTGTCACCCCTAAGCAAGGCTTTCCACTGCCACTATAGCGCAGGGGGTTACATAGAGCGATTGGGTATGGGAAATGTCAGAAGGAAGATGGTAGACGACTTAGGATGTACATAGGGGGAGAGTTGGAGAGAGTGGGTGTGAGTTAGTGTGTTAGGAGATGTCTATTAACCTTACATTTAAACTCCTGGAGGTTGTAGCCGTTGGGGAAGCGAGCATGCGGTAGGGAATTCCACAGGCGGGAAGTGCGAGAAAAGAAGCTATTGGGGTAGAAATTGTGGTTACATTTCATCGGTTTCACTGTAAAAGGGTGGGACCTAGTTGCCAATCTAGTATCTCGTAAAAAATTAACATCTAGGGGGCACCAGTGATTTAAGTTCATGGTTGCAGTGGTTTGCAGTAATATCAATCTATTTCCGGAGTGTGCGGTGAAATTTCTTTGGCCTTGAAAAGTGTTTCGTCATTCGTGGTGGCATCAGATTTTTATCACGCCCAGACACAATTGTTTCGACTGTCAATTAGTTGTCCTATAGACATTGTCTACGAAAGACGTTACTTCAAGGAAGTGTACGAAAATTCTAACGCCGCACGAAGACATTGGCAATTTTTACAGAGAGATCACAGATATTGTTGTTGTCAGCCTTTCAACTGTCAGTCGTCTCATCAAGAGGAAGAAACAAACTGGATCAATCAGTCCAAAACGTAAAGAAAAATGCGACCGGAAGAGAAAAAAACGACGCCAAGAGACGACGTATGGTTCAATTAAGTTTATCAGAACAGTCTATTTCTTAATTGATTCGTTTTTTGTTGTTTTTTTTTTTGTTTTTTTTTGTTTTTTGTTTTTTGGCTTATCGACCTTTTTAAGGCTATTTAAAGCTAGAAAATATTTTAGACTGCAAGAAGTTTCTTTGTTGTTAACAAGTATTTAATGACACCAGTCTGAGTAATTAATCCATGGCTCAGGAGATGAAGTTGTATTCATACATTTTCTACGGATAACTGTGCGATAGTAAACATAATGAACCCAACTGGAATTGGAACTTGGCTCTCCAATTGACAATTCTGAACAATTATACATTACACCACCTGCACATCCAACCTTACAGCACCTAATATTTCCCAGCGGTCAACCATCGACGTTGCTTAATTTAGGTGATTGCATGGGAACTGCTAATTCAATTTTGTTTTGCTTTCAACATTTATGCTATGTTAGTTTTCGACTAATATTTACTAGGATTAGCATTACCAGTGACAATTTAAGAAATGTGGAAACCCTAATGAAGATAGAGCACACTACAGTAGTAATTTTCCTTATAGTTTTGGCAATTTAGGAAGAAACCTCATTTAGTTTTCTGCCTGTTTTTCCTAAGGTCAGCATTCCCTGAAAAAATGCAATGAGGATTGAATACACTAGTAATAGTAAACTGAGATTACATTTTGTTTAGGCGTGACAAAACATTTAGCTTTCCAGAAATATTTGTCTTAAAATTTGTCTGGTACAATCAATGTTTTGGGTCCAAAACCAGGATAGATCATACGCCAGCAGTAAGCCAAAATTGTGCTTTACGGAAAACATCATCTACATTTTTTTATAATCATATGGCCCCGAGCAAGGCACTTTAATGCCACTGTTTTGCAGGGGGTTACATGGGAGGAAATTTATGAGAAAGAGTGACAGGTAATAAGGGATGTCAGGAAGTGGGTAAGAAGAAGGACGAGAATACTGATAAGAGTGGAGTAGATGGAGAAAGGATCATGAGAGAAAGAATACAAGTTAGTGAGATAGGAGATGACTGTTAATTTTACATTTAAATAGGCATATTTCGTATCTATCTATCTATCTATCTATCTATCTATCTATCTATCTTCTTTTTTTATAATCATATCGCCCCAAGCAAGGCTATTTGACAACTAACATTTTTCTCTATACCCTTTTCCAGGATGGAATATGAGCGCAGATCAGTGGTAATAGCTTCTTTTCGTGTCGGGAAAAAGCCTGCGGATGTGATGGCCTGGTTTGGCTTCAAGATAACAATGGTCATGGCCATTTGGAGGAAGTGAAAGTCGTGTAAGAACAAGGACGAGCTTACTGCCAAACGAAAGGCCCACAACTTTTTTCTTCGGTCGTTAGGATCAACGAGTTCGTCGCCACCGTCAAGGAGAGTCGACATTGATGGAAGCCAGCGTTACTCCAAGACCGGATCGGCGGTGGCATCATAAGTTAACGATCTGCAGAACGATCAAGAAGAACATTGGTTACTCCTCCTCAAATCTCACCTCATGCTCATCACGAATGCCTCCAAGGATTCGAGGATGGTCAGGGGGTTACACAGAAAAAAAGTTATGAGAAAGACTGACAGGTTATAGGGGGGTGTCATGAAATGAATAACGAGAATACTGATGAGAGTGGAGTGAGCGGAGAAGGAAGCATGAGAGAGAGGATGTAGGTTATTGAGATAGGAGATGACGATTGACTTTACATTTAAATTCTTGGAGATTATAGCTGTCGGGAAAGCAAGTAAATGGAAGGGAGTTCCATAGACAGGAAGTGCGCGAAAAGAAGCTGCTGGAGTAGAATTTGCTTTTACAATTTATTGGTTTCACAGTAAAAGGGTGGAACCTAGTCGCTAATCTTGTGGCACCAGTAAAGATATATATAGGGGGTAAGTTCATCGGAGCAGAATCCGTGAATGTATTTGTAAAAGAGACACAGGGACGCCACATTGCGCGGGTGAGAAAGTGGCTGTATCTGAGCTGCCAAGTCGGGATCGATCACATTGAAGCTTATCCGTTGGATTTTGTCAAGGACCCCTAGGTAGATAGCAGGGGCATCCGACCAGATATGACAGTAATATTCAATTCACGGGCGGATGGTAGATTTATATATGTGCAGGACTTCTAGTGATATTAACGGGCCTGTATGTCTAAAGCCCAACGTCATCATAAATAGTTTCCTCCGCGTTTTGGAGATTGCGAATCAAGATGAGATATTATTTTTTGAGCATACTCTTCCATGCTGCTTAAAGGCGTATTTGAAGAGAGGGCTCGATATTTTCCTGTACTAGATTGCTAGATCTTTTTTCTTTGTTAATGAAAGCTCTAAAATCCACATCTATCTAAACTTATTTATAAATGGAACATTGTTTCTGTGTGTGTGTGTGTCTGTGTGTGTCTGTGTGTCCGTTAGATATAGACTCCGAAACGGCTGAACCGATTTTTTTGAAAATTTACACAGTTGTACGATAAGCGTCTGAGAATGTTCTTAGGTAGGTTTTGTGTCGAGGTACCCGCGATAAATATCGAAAATCGATAATCGGGTTATAGAAAGAGTGGTCCGATTTTAATCAAATTTGATACACTCATAGACAAAGACATAAGAAACGATATTCAGAAGTATCAAGGTTGCAGTACTTACAAAAGTGCAGAAAATCGATAATATATATATATATATATATATATATAAGGCAAGATGTTTGTGTGTGTGTCTGTTTATCTGCCTGTATTTTTTCAAATCGGATCACTCCTTCTATAACCCGATTTTTTTGATTATCCATTATCGATGTTTATCGGGGGTACCTCGACACAAAACCTAGCTAAGAACACTCGCAGACGCTTATAGTACAACTGTGTAAATCTTCAAGAAAATCGGTTAAGCCGTTTAGGAATCTGTAGGTAACGCACACACACACACACACACAGACAATGTTCCATTTATAAATAAGTTTTAATAGTCTGGGGCTGTTGCTACATATTTAGAGAAGCTTGATAAAATCTGAAATTTTATTTGTAATAAGAGAGCATCTAGTTTTCAGTCACTTTCATAATGCAGCTTCCTTGTGCCTTTCCTATAAATATTTTCATTATAATTGTTCTTCTTAACTTTCTACTAAGACACCCCAACATTATTGATTTAAGCTCAATACTAGATTGGTTGTGCGTTTTGGTGCAGTGGATATCGGCTCGAAATGAAAATTCGGAGAGCTGAGATCAAATTTCAGTTGAATTCGTTGCATTCACTTACCCGCCAATACCATTGTGAAAGATATTAATCCATCTCTTCTACTTCCAGCTATGGGTTAAATGGCAGCACGGATTGGGTTCTATAGCCTTGGTTGATAACTATTCTACCGCAGAAAGTAATGGCAACCTACTGTGGGGCAATCTTCTGCTTAGTCAGTTTTTCAAGATATAATTGCCCATACGTGGGCCACATATGGCATTTAAATGACCGACTGACTAGATTGCTGGCAATTCACTTCATTTTACACATCCTGTTCGATTGTCTAGAATGGAAGTGAGAGAGAGAAAGAGATAGAAAGAGAGACTACTGGGCATGTATAAAAATAGCCGAGTTGAGAGAGAGGGGGGGTTAAGGGACCGGTATTCAAAGAACAACTACCCCTAAATTCTTAAGTAGAACGGCATCGCTAAGATAAATAAATAAAACCTCAAACCAATTTTTATCCAAACGAAACATTAAAGTCAAAAAAGTTAGTAACAAACAAAAAATAAAAATGAAAGACTAAAAAAAAAAAAAGAGACCGATCTGACAAACTTACATGCAGAGAACAAAACTGAAATTTGAGAGAAAAATTTCGGAAGACAATTTACCAAAAATAGAAATTTCAACTTTCTTTTTTCAGAATATTGCAGACTAGTTAACTGCCTGTTAGATTGTCTAGAGCGGAAGTGAGAGAGAGAAAGAGACAGAAAGAGAGACTACTGGGCATGCGTGAAATGATAAAAAAAAAACATGAAATGGTTAGATGCAACTAAGTTCTATGCTAACATTTTCTTACATTTATCGCTTGTGGAGTTCGCTTTCAGTTTCTTGCGTCAGTTCGTTAAAAAAACGTAATGCAATGTGAATCGTTAATTTTTTTGTCTTCTTAATTTCTGTTTTGTTGTTTTCTTTCCTCAGTAATGTTTTGTTTTTCTGATATCTTCTAACATTCAGTAACGCCCTGATGGTTTTTTTTTTTTTTATAATCGTGTCACCCCAAGCAAGGCATTTTACTGTCACTGTTGTGCAGTGGGTAACATAGGAGGAACGTTAGGAGAAAAAATGACAGGTTATAGAGGTTGTAAGGAAGTGGTTAAGAGAAGGATGAATGTGATCATAAAAGGGGATCAGTTTATATATTGATTGTAATGTACAATTGATCCCCCACTTTATATCCACATTATAATAGTACAGAATTTTTTTTTTTAATAGTCGTATCGCCCCAAGCAAGGCAATTTACTGTCACTGTTTTGCACGGGGTTACATAGGAGGAACGTTAAGAGAAAAAATGACAGTTTATAGAGGTTGTCAGGAAGTGGTTAAGAGAAGGATGAATGTGACCATAAACTGGGGGATCAGTTTATATATTGATTGTAATGTACAATTGATCCCCCACTTTAAATCCACATTATAATAGTACAGATTTTTTTTTTAATAATCGTATCGCCCCAAGCATGGCATTTTACTGTCACTATTGTGCAGGGGGTAACATAGGAGGAACGTTAGGAGAAAAAAATGACATGTTATAGAGGTTTTCAGAAGAGAAGGATGAATGTGACCATAAAGTGGGGGATCAATTCATATATTGATTTTAATGTAGAATTGATCCCTCACTTTATATCCACATTAAAATAGTATAGAATTTTTTTTTAATAATCATATCGCCCTAAGCAAGGCATTTTACTGCCACTGTTGTGCAGGGGTTACATCGGAGGAATGTTGAGGAGTGAAAGATTACAAGGGGTGTCAGGAAGAGAGTAGGAGAGGGAAGAGATTACTGATGAAAGTAGGGTGGACGAGGAGGAATATTATGAGGAGTGAGAGGTTGCAGGGGGTGTCAGGAAGAGAGTAGGAGAGGGAAGAGAGTACTGATGAGAGTGGGGTGGATGTAGAAAAGCATGAGAGAGAGAATGTAAGTTAGTGAGACAGTAGATGACTATTGACTTTACATTTAAATTGTTGGAGATTGTAACTGTCAGGAAAGCAAGTATGCGGAAGAGAATTCCACAGGCGGGAAGTGCGAGAAAAGAAGCTGTGGGAGTAGAATTTGCGTTTACAATTTATTGGCTTCACAGTAAAAGGGTGGGACGTAGTTGCTAATCTTGTGGCTCGACAAAATTCGTATATAGGGGGTACCAATGAGCTAAATTCACCGGAGCAGAAGCTGTGAAAGTATTTGTAGAAGAGAAACAGGGAAGCCACATTGCGTCGGTGAGAAAGTGACTGTATCGTAGCTGCGAAGTCGGGATCGATCACATTACAGATTCTCCGTTGGATTTGGTCGAGGACACCTAAGTTGATAGCAGGAGCACCAGGCCAGATATGGCAGCAATACTCAATGCACGAGCGGATGGTAGACTTGTAAATGTGCAGGATTGTTTGGGACGGGAAAAACTTCCTGGCCCTGCACAGAGAACCGACTTTCTTAGCAGCGGATTTAGCTATGAATTCTATATAGTTATTCCACTTGAGGTCTGATATGAGAGTTAACCCGAGGAGGCGCAGTGTTTCGCTTTCGGGGAGAGAAGCCGGATCCATGTTAATGGGTGGGAGGAACGATTGTCTGTGGTGGTTATTAGATAGCAGCTTCGTTTTGGAAGCATTAAAATTTACGAGCTATTTCTTGCCCCAGTCTACCACGGAATGGAGGTCCTTTTCAAGCTCGGCATCGAGGTTTGCTTTTTCAGCCTCGGTAGATTTTTGATCGAGATGTTAGTGGCTTCATTGTCTAGCTTTAAAAATTATATTCACAAGAAGTCAAAATCCTGAAAGAACAAACCGTTCTCTGTTATGACAACCTATAATCCATACAAATATCTCCTAGATCAATCATTGACCTGAAAACGTGTCATATTATACACAATATACAGGGAAGCGTTTCGTGTGGCGATCTCGCTCTCAGAGATACTTGAACGTCGGGAGTATGATGGATCAATTTCAAAAAGCCAATGTCGATTGTACTATCATTCGTCAAGAAACAAAAAGACGAGGATTTAAATTTACGTTTATTTTCCCGAGAATTATTAGCAATATATCTAAACTTCTTCATAAATGGAACTTTGTGTGTGTGTGTGTGTGTGTGTGTCTGTGTGTGTGCGTCTGTGTGTGTGTGTCCGTTACCTATAGACTCCGAAACGGCTGAACCGATTTTCTTGAAAATTTACACAGTTGTACTATAATAGTCTGCAAGTGTTCTTAGCTAGGTTTTGTGTCGAGGTACCCCGCGAAAAATATCGAAAATCGATAATCGAAAAATCGTGTTATAGAAGGAGTAGTCCGATTTTAATCAAATTTGATACACTCATAAACAAAGACATAAGAAACGATATTCAGAAGTTTCAAGGTTGCAGTTCTTACAATAGTGCAGAAAATCGATGATATCTACATTTATTTACAAATGGAACTTTGTCTGTGTGTATGTGTGTCTGTGTGTGTGTGTGTGTGTGTGTGTGTCCGTTACCTATAGACTCCGAAACGGCTGAAACGATTATCTTGAAAATTTACACAGTTGTACTATAAGCGTCTGCGAGTGTTCTTAGCTTGGTTTTGTGTCAAGGTACCTTCGAAAAAATCGGGTTATAGAAGGAGTGGTCCGATTTTAATCAAATTTGATACACTTATAGAAAAAGACATAAGAAACGATATTCAGAAGTTTCAAAGATTGCAGTTCTTACAATAGTGCAGAAAGTTTGATATCAATACCAGGAAATCAACATTTGACTTACATCCATTCATTTTTTTTTTTCAGTCTACGTTTTCGCTTTAACTGGAAACAACTATTGCTTTTTAGTTTTCGTACCAACGTCCAAAAAGTCTGAGCTGCGGGACCATGGATTAGTTCATTCATTACACCCGAGCAATGCCGGGCTATACTGCTAGTAGATATATATATATATATATATATATATATATATATATATATATATATATATATTATTGTCATTCGCAGATAGATCTATTTCGCAGTATCACATCTCATCAGTACGGTTAGACTCCGATTGCTACACAACTCAGGCTCGAAACCCGACCGATTTGGCGTCAGTCGGCGACTCTACCACTGGGCCAAGGGGATAGCGAAATCCACCTGCTAGGAAGGTAGAGTCACTGTGTCGGGCGAGGAACAATACGACCGTGCATTGAATATTGCTGTCATATCTGGTCTAGCGCCCAGTCTATTTATCACAGAGTTCTCGACAGGCTCCAAAGGAGAATCTGTAATGTGATCGGTCTTGGCCTGGCAGCTTAACTCTAGTCACTTTCTCACCGACGGGATGTAGCTTCCCTCGGTCCCTTCTTCAAATATTTTCATGTCTTCTGCTTCGAGGAGTTTAGCTTCCTGGTGCCCCCTCCACAAGAATTTACTCAAACAACCAGATTGGCAACAAGATCCCATTTTTTTACAGTTAAATCAATCACATGCTGCCGCCGCTTCTACACATCAGCTTCTTTTCTCGCACTTTCCTCCTGTGGAACTCTTTTCCGTACGTTTTCTTCCTCAATCTCCAAGAATTTGAATGCAATGTCAATTCCCATCTCTTATCCACTTGACTCCAGTCCTTCTCCCGTCCTTTCCACATCACGCCGTGTATCTTGTTTCTTGCTTTTTTCACTTTATCCTAGCAACTGTCATCACACCAGGGGAACTCAAATTTCAACTGACTGATATGTATGCCGAAAAGGTTCGTTGGTCCCCTAAGTGAAAAATTTGAGATTTTAAAAAGTAGCCGGTACTGATAAGGGGGGATATTCCTAAAATAAGGTAATCAAACAAGTACCTGGTACTATTTTTGGAATTTTGACGCCCTGATAAAACCCAATTTACATCAATAGAAAATGAATAAACGCACTATTATTCATAATTATTTTTTAATTGATTGCTTCTCTTGTATCAATAATACTGTATACAGGTACTTGTTTGATACAAGAACAAGCAATCAAATTACCTTTATTTATATTGGTTAAGTTTCAAATTTTTTTAATAATGAAGTAGGTTTTCAGTCATTTATTAAGCTGATATGCCTCCGAAAACTTCAAGAAATCCCTGAAATCAACTTTTAATCAACTTTTTATTTGATAGATTGACATGCATTTTTTAAAAAGTTTAAAATAATGAATTTATTAAAACATTTATATATAACTAGTTTTCTGGTTAGGTCATTTTTGTAAATTAAATTAAATAATAACGTTCTAATAATAAATAAAATATTTAATTTCATGTAAAATATTGGTGTTTTAATTTTTTCTGGTAATAAATTAAATATTCCGAAAAAAATGTTCTTTTTTTTAAATTTAGTAGAATTTTCTTTTAAATGATTTTTGTAACTGAATTATGTGTAGAAAACTTTGAGTGAAAATAAAAAATGAAAAGTAATTGCACATAAATAACTAAGAACCACATAAAGTTTTATTCAAGAAAGATTTTTGATATATTTTGGAATTACTGAAAAGTAAAAAAAAGTAAAGATTTTTAGTCAAAAAACGTAGATTTTTTTTCATGAGAACATGTTGATTTACCACACCACCTCCTGCGATCTCACAAATAGTAACTAAATGTAGATACAAAGTAAAGAATATATAAGAATAAACAATTTTTTATTGAAATTTACACTTGAAATATTCTTAGATGAACTATAAAAGTAAATATAAATGTTTTAAGGAGAATATTTTCGATTAGGTACTTGTTTTACATTTTTATTTTACTAATGAAATAGACAGACTGGAGTTTTGAAATGAATTAAATTTGACTCAGTTTGATCCATTACAAGGGTAGCTGTGCCCACCTAGAGAATACTTAAATGTGATGAATGAGCTGTAAAAGAAACATTGTAGATAAGGGAAGACATTTGTTGTAGCTACGGACCCATGTTTTTCAAGCAGGAAAAAGCCATGATTAAATTTTATTTCTAATTCGTAAGAGGTTTAATAAAAAAAGGATATCAGTTCATTACGTATAAGTAACAAATACCTGATACATAATTAGTTGTGTCATAAAATTAAACAATTGTAAAAAAAAAAAGTTGTGTCATAAAATTAAAAAATTGTAAAAAAAAAAAGTTGTGTCATAAAATTAAAAAATTGTAAAAAAAAAAAGTTGTGTCATAAAATTAAAAAATTGTAAAAAAAAAAAGTTGTGTCATAAAATTAAAAAATTGTAAAAAAAAAAAAATTATTAACCACTGAAAACTTTTGCAAAAGAAAACGAATTCTAAAAATTGGCAAAACACTCTCTTTCCATAAACGATTTCTAGTAAGTGTTACCAATAATGGCATTCTGAGACTCCATTCATTAGTTAAAGAATAAGAGGAGTATTGAATACATTTCAGACCAATGTACACAAGCCATCAATGGGCTCTACAGATCAAGATGCACTACAGATGATAAAGATCTGGCATTTTTAGTTCTAAAGTTTAGTGGACCTTCATTATTGGATATATTACAGTGAGCAAAAGGATGTGCGTTGTGGTGTATTGGATATCGACTCGGAACGAGAAATCGGGGAGCCGTGTTCGAATTCCAGTTGAATTCCTTGCATTCACTTACGCGCAAATACCCTTGGGAAAGGTATTAATCCCTCTATTCCTTCCAGTTATGGGTTAAATAATAGGACAGATTGGGTTCTATAGCCTTGGTCGGCAACTAGTCTACCGCAGAAAGCAATGACAACCTACTGCGGGATAATCTTCTGCCCAGTCAGTCATGTCTCTTTCGAGACATGATCGCCCAAGCGTGTATCACGTATGGCACTTAACTAACTGACTGACAGTGAGCAAAATGTTTTCCTAGCACATCAGTTGCTTACCGAATGAATTAAGAATGTCCTTCTACCAAGAGCTCAGTTCACATGTATGTGGCCAAATGTTTCAAAGCGAATATTCATGAAGAGTTTTCTCTACAAAATAAAACATTTTCTATTTCTATTAAATGTGATGAAACATACATTAATAGAAAAATCCAGTATGGCCAAAGAATTAATGAACCTGTCGGGTTATGTTACCAACATTGTGATGAGGTCGCAAGAAATTTTAATTCATTTGAAGATGCTTAGTTGATCCGACAGAAAGTTGTCTTCAGACAATCTCCATGTGCCAAAAGTGTTTTTGGTTGCTGGAATGGCATCCTTGACATGTCCGGATCCTTTTACCGTAATCCTCATCTGGCCTTCCTGCTCAAAGGAAGACTTAAGGCTTCTCTGGCATGGTTTAATGGAGAAAAATGAACCTCCACCACTCAACTTTGGTACTGATGTTTATGGATCAAAAATACAAGGAATCAACTCTTTGAGTTACCCATTGAATTTGAAATCGCTTTTAGGAGAAATAATTGGCATTATACCATTGGTGGATTTAATAGTTGGTGAATTTGATTAAACATCAAATTTTGATGTTCAACGATGTTGGACTAACATTATTAAAGGCACTATGAAATTCAGGTAGTAACATGCTAAAAGGGGACATAAAGATACTACTTGAGCTTTCAAGACTTGATTCTCATGATCTAGAGAATATCATTTATCCAAAGAACAAACAAAATGTTCCCACTGCTACTGCATGTTTATTGAAATTTGTGGATGCGTTTACAACAGAAAAAATCAAATTTATCTCATACAAACTTTATCAAATCAAAAACAATTTAAAGCTTCCTGCTGCGGTTTTTAAAGGACTTATTTACTTCTATTCATATGGTGAATTATTTCTTTCTAAACATATTCGAATGATTTCAAAAGCTACATATTCACTATTATTCATATTCAAACTTCCAAACTCAAATATTCTACCATCTCAATTCTACCATGACATACAATCTACATTTATAGATTCAGTGTTTTGCATAGCCAAACTTTTAAAAAATTGCCCTGATTCTTGTTTATATCTTGTTATTAATGGGACAGATAGCGTTGAACGGTTTTTTGGTGATTGTCGTTTAATGTATAAACACAATACGTTTGATGCACTTGATTTAGTCTATTGTTCTAGTGCTATTTGCAGATGTGACAATATTCTAATCTGTAAACCAAATGGATTAAGACGGGATGAACCTCTAGACGTCTTGCACTTGACTATTCAAACATCAAAGACTGAACTGGTGATCTTGTTGTCGGCAATGTGAATTTGGTAAAGGACTGGAAAATTGGACTCCTAAACTTTCAGAGAGTTGTGGCCAAAATTGATATTCATTTTGAAATAAATACAATGGAAAAATCAGGAGTGACCTTAAAAAATCAAACCAAAGGCTAGTTGGTGTAAGTTTAGCTGAAAGTAATTACTTAGAAAAAGAAGAGGAGATTATAGCAGATATCTTCTTCTTCTATATACCCTTTCCTTTTAGGACGTAGGCTATCATGGCCCTCCACATCTCCCTATCACTGGTGGTTCTTAGCACGCTTTCTCCTGTAACGTTGCGCAGCCCCCGTTCTGTCATCTACCTGCTTAGGCCCTTCAAATATGTTTTCCACTGTTTTCCTCTGTCTATTTTTCCTTCTATCTGGCCTGTTACTATCAGATTCTCCAAGACCTCCCTCCTCATTGCATGTCCCAGGAACTTCAGTTGACTCTTCCTGATGCTCAATATTAAATTCCTATTTCGTATTCACTCTTTCAAACACCTCGTTATTGCTCACATGCTCTGTCTACGATATCCGCAACATTGTTCTATAGAACTACATTTCAGCTGATTCAAGTTTTTCATTCATCTTTGTTGATATTGCCCAGCATTCACTGCCATATTGAAGAACTGACATCACATAGCAATCCAGTACTCTCTTCTTTGTTTCTAGTGAAATTTTCCTGTCTCTTAATACTCTACTCAGCTCTTGAAATGCATCTTTGTGCTTTTAGATCTCAGGAATATAAATGTATAGTAACTGCTGTGACCACAAAGTGAGGGATCAGTTTATATATTGTTTGCAATATGGAACTGATCCCCCACTTTGTATCCAGTATGCTTCTGTAGGACCACATTTCAGCTGATTCAAGTTTTTTCTTCATCTTTGTTGATATTGTCCAGCATTCACTGCCATATTGAAGAACTGACATCACATAGCAATCCAGTACTCTCCTCTTTGTTTCTAGTGAAAGTTTCCTGATTCTTAATATTTTACTCAACTTATGCAACGCATCCTTCGCCATGCCAATTCGCTTTTGAATCTTTCTGTTGCACTTTCCGTCTTCAGTCAGAACACTTCCCAGATATTTGAATATTCGTACCTGCTTGATTTTAACATCCCCCACCTATATTTGGCATTTTGGTTTGCCCTTTTTGCTGATGACCATGCATTTGGTTTTCTTGCAGTTTATTTGTAGTCCTTTTTGTCACTCCCTTCACCTATCTTCTGCAGGAGATCCTGCAGTTTCCTTTCCGTGTTTGCAATCAACACTGTGTAGTCCGCGTATGTTATACTGTTCAGATTGTGGCCTTCGATGACAAATCCTGGCATAACATCTAGGGTCCGCAAAATATTCTCACTGTGCAAGTTAAATAGATATGATGAAAATATACATCCCTGTCGTACGCCCCTTTATAACTGATCATAATGTGCATGTTCAAGATGAGACTGATTTGTTTTTTGATCCTATAACCCCAAGAACCTCCCCAGATGAATTGGTTTATAAAGCTACTCTGCTGAAGAAGTTCACAGAATCAATACCTTTCTCAAGAGATTGGCTTAGACGGGTAGAGGGCCTAACGACATTTCATGGCTAAGATGCTTATGTCGATTTAGATAACATTGTATCTGTTGGTGATTCAATAGTTTTGAATTGCAATGATGCCACAAGAGTTGGAAAAATTTGTAAGATCACTAGTGGTGAAAATAAACTGCAATTTCTATTGCAAGAAGAATTATAGTAATCTAATATAATGCTTGATGTTCAAATTTTACAAGTAAAAGAATTTGATGACTGTTTATTTTGAGATAGAACTTTTACAAGATCTCCTATTAAAGTGGCAGGTATTGATTACATAACTTTTTTTTTTTTAATCATCTCACCCCAAGCAAGGCATTCCACTGCCACTATTGCGCATGGGGCTACATAGGGGAAGGTAAAGAGAAGGAGTGGATAGACATAGGGAATGTCAGGAGAAAGGTGATAGATGAGTAAGGATAGCGAGGATGAGTGTCGGGCAGATGGGAAGAGTGTTTGATAGAATGGGAGCAGGTTAGTGTGTTAGGAGGTGTGTATTGACCTTACATTTAAACTCCTGGAGATTGTAGCAGTCGGGGAAGCAATCATTTGGAAGAGAATTCCACAGTCGGGAAGTGCGAGGAAAGAAACTGTTGGAGTAGAAGTTACGGCTGCATTTTATCGATTTCACTGTAAAAGGGTGGGATCTAGTTGCTAATCTAGTATCTCGTGCAAATTCGTATTTAGGGGGCACCAGTGATATAAGTTCATCGGAGCAGAAGCCGTGAAAGTATTTATAGAAGAGACACAGCGAAGCCACGTCTCGCCGGTGGGAGAGAGACTGCAGGCGGTCTGCCAAGTCGGTATCTATCACATTACAGACCCTCCTCTGAGCCTTATCGAGAAGCCCGAGGAGAACAGCAGGGGCACCCGACCAGATATGGCAGCAGTATTCAATGCACGGGCGGATGGTAGATTTGTAAATGTGCAGGATAGATTTAGACGGAAAAAACTTCCGGGCCCTACACAGTGAACCGACTTTCATAGCAGCGGATTTAGCAATGGATTCGATATAGTCATTCCATTTGAGGTCCGCTGAAAGTGTGAGACCAAGGAGGCGTAGTGTTTTACTCTCTGGGAGGCAAGCCTGGTCCATGCTAATGGGAGGTAGGTGAGATTGTCGATGATGGTTAATTGACAGTAGCTTCGTTTTAGAAGCATTAAAATAACAATTGAATCTAAAATATCCATGACTACTCCTGAAAACATGACCTGGTATTTTTTAGTAAGGAGTTGGTGTTTGATATCGCTAATAATATATTCTATTCAACTTAAGATAAGACAGGTGATATAAGACAAAAAGTACCATGTCAAGTCTGTAAAAAATATATTCTGTTTTCTCAAATGCGGCTCCATATTGCATTTCATATTATTAGAGGGAGAATAAATATTGCAAGAGAATGAATATGTGGAATTTGTTGATATGATGGGTGTGAAATATCATTAAAGCAAACATGTCACAGAGGAAAAATAATATTCCCCACCAATGTCAATGTACATACTTTTCTCCTTATAAAAGTATTCCTACCAAAGCAGTACAAAAAAAGTCTATGCACCAATAAAATCATTATGCGTTCTATATGTAATTTATACATACGGAGTTATAATCTTCAAGCTCATTACAATATAAATCACAGAAATGAAACAGCACCAGTTCCATATTCAAATGAAAAAGTGAACTTAATTAACAGAATGAACTTCAAGTAACAGTGTTTATGAAGATATTTTAACCCTTAAGTGATGAAACCATTACCTTTTTTTGTTTCCACACAGTCAGTCAATTAAGTGCCATACATGATACACGCTTGGGCGATCATGTATCGAAAGAGACATGACTGACTGGGCAGACAACTTGGCAAAAATTATTGCTTTAGATTATTCAATTGTCCGTTAATCAATAATTAAGATTAATTAGAATACAAGTGAAAATTGACACAGAAATAATTTTAAGGTTTGCCAAATTATTTTTATTCCGTAAATTTTGACAAATATTTTAAATGTTGTCATAAGAAATGTAATCTTAAATAGTTACATTCATGGGAAATTGTAATTTTACATTTGTAGTGAGTTATATGGATGCAATTGATTTTGATGCTTTAAGTATTTTGTGCACACTTTTGAGCAAATGTGTAGGCTATTTATAACTATTGTCTTATTCTAAATCATTATGTATGAATGTAATTTATTCAAGAAGTTCCCTATTTTGTGCATTAAGAACACAAAACTCAACAAGTATGATCTCACTTAAAAATAATTTATGCTGAATAAAATGTTAAACCAAGGATCATTTAACATAGTGTAATTTTTAAAAACAATATTTGATATAAACACTATTTTTATTTGTGTTTAAAATAAATCTTTCTGACTGTTTTGGACTCAATTTAGTACAGTGAGAAAAGTTGAAAAATAAAAATAATGATTGATATTTTGAGGTAATCTTATTGCTTGATAGATTTTATATTATTCATTCTCTTTACTAGTAGTATGGTTAGGTATCACTATGAGATGTTACAACTTAAAAATAATATCTCTTTCCTACCATGAACTTTATAAAACCTTGGTACCATTAACATGTTTCAGAATATATTTAGTTATGGGGGTCTATCTCAATATCACTAGAAAGTATTGTGTACCTTTTGTGTAGACACCCAGGTAACACCAGGTATGGTACCCTGCTAGCATGGATATATATTACTGATCCAATTTTTTTATATGATGTAGTTTCAGAATATATATGGTTAAAGGTGTCTATTTTCAAATATTAAAAGTTAATCGGTATTTATAGTGAAAAGACACCGAAGTAACATCAGGTTCTCCTGCTAGTATATACACAGCTCAAAAAAATTAGAGTAACACTTTTTAATCAGAGTATAGCAACCTATCAGTCAAACTGTTGGGATATTGATCGGGTCAGTTAAGTAGCAGAGGGGGTTGTTAATCATTTGCAGCTGCTTTGTTGTTAATGAAATCAACAACAGGTACTTCAGAGAGGTGACAATGAGACCCCCCCCCCAAACAGGAATGGTTGAGGCCACTGATACTTATCCCTTCATATCTCTTTTGGCTCATGTTTTACTGACTTTCTATTGCTGCAGTTTTTCATTTGTCTTAAATCAACATCTCTGTTGATAGAATGGTGCAGTACCTGGACACTAGAGAGGTTGCACAAGTAGTGCAAATCTTCCAGCATGGCACATCAATACGTCCTGTAGGAAGCCCTGTGCTCACTGCCCAGTACTGTAGAGCTCGATTAGCACTTGCCATAGATTGCCAGAATTGGCAACTACACCAATGGCGCCCTCTGCTCTTCACCGATGAGAGCAGGTTAAATTTGTGCACATGCGACAGACGTGAAAGGGCTGGAGATGTCGTGGAGAACGTTATACTGCATGACCGGTTTGGTGGTTGGTCAGTGATGGTCTGGGGAGGCATATCCCTGGATGGACGCACAGACCTCTACAGGTTAGATAATGGCACACTGACTGCTATTAGGTATAGGGATGAAATCCTTGGACCAATTGTCAGAACCTACGATGATGCAGTGGGATCTGGGTTCCTCCTGGTTCACGACAATGCCCTACCTCATGTGGCTAGAGTATGCAGGCAGATCATTTTTCTCTTATTTAGATCTGATGTGTTTTCGAAGTGTTCCTATAATTTTTTGAGCAGTGTATATACATTATACATGTTATTACAGATCCAAATTCCTCAAGGCATGTAATATCAGAAAAGAGGACTATCTTCAAAATCCTTAGAAGTTAATACATCCCGTTTGTGATAAGACACCCGGGAAATGCCATGGTACAATTAATATGTACATGGCATGGTAGGAGTTATCAAAGACTGTCCGAGATCATGGTGGTACCGGGTACTAATTGTAAATGTCTATAGCATGAAATTCAGAATAAAAATATTTCTTAATCACGGAGGTCATATTTTTATGACGCGTGAAGTGATTGATGACAGCCACTTGTGATGACCATCTAAGAATGGTTGACGTAAATTGACATAAATTTAGGAAATATAAGTGAATGTTTCGTAAGAAACATGACTCTTGAAACACGTTTTATTGATATGTATCTTATGGCATCTCATAGTTTTAAAAAAATTAACAATTCTTCATAAAAAAATTAATTTTTTTTAAATCTTAGTGCAAAATTACTGTATTAAGCTTTTTTACTTTTTTATTATTAATAGTGTTTTTACTTAATAACTTAACCGAATACAGACAGTGACTGGAAGAAATTTAAATAGATGTTTGAAACTTTATAAATCATCATAATTAACAAAGAAAGAAAAATAACAATTCTTGTAAAAATTCATTATTCATTTATTTTTTTTTTCTTATGAATATAATATCTTTAATATACATTATTTGTAAAAGCAATTAGAAGCTTATCTAAACTTTAAATATGGCGTAAATTGTTTTCGTTTTTTTTTTTTGTTATTTTTTTTTTTTACTATTCGAAGTAAATTTCCGGAAAACAGTTACTATTTTTAAAAAAAAATTGGAGATTAAGATTCAGTAAGAAGTCTTGCATTTAATTAATGAAACAAAGTTTGCAGGTAGTATTGAATTTTTAAAAATTTCATGAAGTTAATTCGAGTGGGTAAGAAATGTAAAAAATAATATTTTTACCAAGATTTTATAAAAAAATAAACTTTAAAAATAACTTTATTCAATTGCGAATAAGTTTCATTAAAATTAAACAATTATTTGATTTTTGCAAGAATTTCCAAATTAATGTGTTTTTTTTTTTTATCTGAAGAACAGCAGTAAAATACCCATAATAATCATTGGTGCACTTCTTACGAAAAAAAAATAACCAGAATTTCTAATATGTTCAAAATTATTTTAATATTTCAAAAAAAAATTAGAAATACTTTAGTCTTTCTTCTTAATAATAACATAAACATTTTAACGATAAACCTTTATCTTTATTAACTTTTGGATCTTTTTACGTCATGCTATGTTTTTTTTTTTTTTAGTGAATTAGTGGAGATACCTAAATTGTTATCATATTTTGGCAGGAGTGGCCCAGCCCACATCCTCTCCCCTCATTAAATTCGAAAAGTGTCTCTGAGCCCTTGTGAGTCGCAAATTCTCTTACACCTTCTAAACTCTCTCTCATAGAAGAGGTGTGGCAAGCCTCTCGATAATCTATTGCTACATACATGGAAAGTGCTCAGCCGAACTACATTCCTTGATTTCCTCTCTTTTATTCTTTACTCCTATGATCCATCATGCCGCTAACATTGTAACAAGCCATCTACATCCTTTCCGTGTACCATTCAAACAGTTTCTTGTCGCAAACCAATGCTCTGTGAAAACGACTTCCATGTAGATATTTCCCCCATCACGACAATCTTAAACTATTTAAGTCTAAGGTTAACCGTTATGTCCTTCTATTATCCGCATAAATTGACTCTTAACGTATCCCACTACCTCGAGTGGCGCCCGAGCATTGTACAGGTGAACCTTACTGTAAAAAAAAAACTAACGACCGTGCAAAAGCACACATACGCAATCTTACTTCAAGGGCACAATAATGTAGACCGTCAAGATGATAGAAATCACGGTTATTGGCCTGCGAAAACCCCTTATCAATGCAGTCCCTCCCCTCGATGGATGTTTGATAGACATATCACGATTAGGTAGACTTATGGGTAGGAAATGGGTCCATACACGCAGAAGAGGAAAAAAAACAAATACAAATAAAAAGATAAAGAAAAAAATCTCCTCAAATTATCAACCGTGCGAAAATAAGTCTCCGCTTTCTTCTTTGCGACGCACACAGATTGACAACTGAATTTGTTTGTTCTGCCTGAAGAAATGAAAAGAAAGACTGGTGAAAATTCGTTCTGAATAAGGATTCCAAGATTGCTCGTATTCCCGCGGTCACAATTTAGTCAGGCGAAACAAGATAAATTCGATTGCTTTCTCAGGTAAAAATCTGATTACCCATGCAAAGAAAAGGCTCGGTGCAGAGACACACTTTGCAACCCCAACACCGGTTCACTTGGCTATCGATCCGGCTTCTCTTGTTCGTCTAGATACGTGAAAGCTATACGCATTTACAAGGTTTTTCTTAGTCTGGCATAAGACCAAAAATATCTAAAGATTTCAATAAATTAATTTCAGTTGTTTCTGAGACTATCTGAGTCACTATTACAAGAATCACCCATTTCAAATTCTTTCGTCTTAATCTATCCTGCACATATATAAATCTACCGTCCGCCCGTGTATTGAATACTTCTGCCACATCTGGTCGGGTGCCCCTGCAATTCTCCCTAGGTTCTTGACAAAATACAGCGGAGAATCTGTAATGTGATCGATACCGATTTGGCTGACCGCCTGCAGTCACTCTCTCACCGGCGTGACGTGGCTTCCCTGTGCCTCTTCTATAAATACTTTCACGGCTTCTGCACTGATGAACTTAAATCACTGGTGCCCCCTAGGTGTGAATTTGCACGAGATACTTGATTAGCAACTAGGTCCCACCCTTTTACAGTGAAACCGATGAAATGTAACCGCAATTTCTACTCCAGCAGCTTCTTTTCTCGCACTTCCCGCCTGTGAAATTCCCTTCCGCATGCTTGCTTCCCCGACGGCTACAACCTCCAGGAGTTTAAATGTAAGGTCAATAGACACCTCCTAACACACTAACTAGCACCCATTCTCTCCAACACTCTTCCTATGTACCTCCTTACTCGTCTATCACCCTCCTTCTGACATTTCCTATACCCAATCGCTATATGTAACCCGCTGGCTATAGTGTCAGTGGCATGCCTTGCTTGGGGTGATATGATTAAAAAAAACATACACTTGTGTCAATACATACTAAATTTAGTCAGTTAACTCAGTTATTTGGTGAAAAATGCAATGGTTTGGTGGTAAGACTAGATGGATTTCTATAGTCTTCACTCCTTGGCAATACCAAAGCCATACCGAACCAAGACACCTTGTATATCTGCCGCCCGGAACAACAAAAGCCAAAGAAATAAAATGAACCTATTATTATTTATAATATTATTCAGTCACTCAGCCAGTTAAGTGCCATACGTGATACACGCTTTGCGCGACCATGTCTCGAAAAAGACATGACTGCCTGGGTAGATCCCGTCGTAGGTTGCCATTACTTTCCGAGGTAGACTGGTTGCCAGCCAAGGCTATAGAACCCAATCTGTCCTATTATTTAACCCATAACAGGAGGGAAGAGACGTATTAATACCTTTCCCAAGGTTATTTTTACGTAAGCGAATGCAACGAATTCAACTAGAATTCGAACTCAGCTCCCCGATTT
Source organism: Ascarosepion bandense (assembly GCA_037127315.1). NCBI lineage: Eukaryota > Metazoa > Mollusca > Cephalopoda > Sepiida > Sepiidae > Ascarosepion > Ascarosepion bandense. The sequence continues at coordinate 2,463,333 of JBBBDQ010029610.1, forward strand.
CTCGTTCCGAGCCGATATCCACTGCACCACAACGCACAGCCACTGAACTTAGTAGACTTCCATAATATACTCTTCATTGAACTTTTATCCATCACTTCCAACCAACCAAGGCACTAAAGCTACTAAGATGCAAGTGGTTACTGACTATTAGAGAATATAAGAAAAAAGCTATTAAGAAAAAAGAACATTATAAGAACAAGAATTATGAAAACAGAAGGTAACGATTGACAATGCACATAAACTTTTAAAGATCAAAGTTAACTGTGAAGCAAGAAGTGAGTTTCCCAAGCGAGAAGTGCAAAAAAAAGAAACTTATAGCATGGATGTCTGTACATAGGTTTATTTCACCAAACATAGACCTTTTTTTTTACTACCTTTAAGACAACATCACGATTCTATCCTCGCAGAATTTGCATCTTTCTGAGTGATGAAATGTTCTTACAGGCTTCAAGAAAATTACAATTCTTGCCATGAAGAGACTTTTGTCGAGATTGAAATGATTTGAAGAATTAAGATCAGATAAATAAAGCAACTGTTGTAGGATATCCCAACCAAGCTGCAACAATTTATATTTGATCTGCAAAGAGACGTGATATTTGTTGTCGTTCCTTTAAAATAGTTCCAATTCAGAAGTAATAGTCCTTTCGATTTTAACTGTAAAAAGATGTATCCTTCCGCCAATCTAGGACTGTGCTTAAATTCATAAAGTCTACGTAACTTAGAGCAAATTAAGATTTATTTCCTTGAAATACAGAAATGTTGTCAGTCAGTCAAGTGCCATACGTGATACACGATACGTGATCATGTCTCGAAAGAGGCATGACTGACTGGGCAGAAGATTATCCCGCAATAGTTTGCCATTACTTTCTGCAGTAGACTGGTTGCCGACCTAGGCTATAGAACCCAATCTGTCCTGCTATTTAACCCATAACTGGAAGGAAGAGACGGATTAATACCTTTCCCAAAGGTATTTGCGCGTAAGTGAATACAATGGATTCAACTGGAATTCGAACTCGGCTCGCCGGTTTCTCGTTCCAAGCCGATATCCACGGTACCACAACAATGTGGTACAACGCATAAAAGAGGATATAGGAGGATGGCTGGCCTTGAATATGTTTTATCTAAAACTTAGCTAATCCTAACTAGTTTCCATAGCATGTGTACAATTTTTCTGCAAGGGTGGGTGACGAATATATATATATATATAAAAACAAATGTTTGGATGTACAAAATTTTTATTATAATTTTAAAGACTAGGAATTTACTGACACTCCCTAAGACCCTTTCGTCCAAAATCTCATCAGGAGGAAATTGTTGGAAAAATAAATTAAACGAAAAGAACAGCAAGGAAAATGAAGATCCAAAAAGTGTGTGTGTGTTGGGGGGGGGGGGGGGGTAAAGCACATTAAAATAAGTATACATATGAATACAGTATAACCTGTATAAAGAAAGAAAGAAAGAAAGAAAGAAAGAAAGAAAGAAAGAAAAAGAAAGAAAGAATAATCAAGCTTAGATAAAACCCGTCAAAGAAAGAAAATTGAATCAAGAAGACGAAACACCCATAAAAAAAGAAAGAAAGAAAGAAAATGACACAAGCATAGACAAAACACGAAGGAAAAGAAAGACAGATTAGTCCCATATAGAATAATGACGTAGAAGAAAGAACGAAAAACCGAAAGAAAGATTATTTTAGCATAGATGAACACAAATGAGAAAGAAAGAAAGAAAGAAAGAAAGAAAGAAAGAAAACAAATAAATGAAAAAACAACAAAAATGAAGTGGAGAAGAAAGAAAGAAAGAAAGAAAAAAGAAAGAAAGAAAGAAAGAAAGAGAGAAAGAAAGAATGAAAGAAAGAAAGAAAGAAAGAAATACAACAACTGACAAAAAGAAAGAAAGACTAAAAGAAAGAAAGAATTACAAAAAATTAAAGAAAAATATAAATAATTAAATAAATAAAGAAAGAAAGAAAGAAAGAAAGAAAGAAAGAAAGAAAGAAAGAGTAAAAAAGCCAACAAATAGAAAAAAGATAGAAAGAAGTGGAAAAGAAGGAAAGAAAGAAAAACAATGGATAGAAAGTTGAAAGAACAACATAACAAATAAGTAGAAAGAAAGAAAGAAAGAAAGAAAGAAAGAATTGATAAACGACACCCGAAGGAAAAACGTAGGAAATAAAAGAAAGGGAAAGTAAAAGAAAGAGAGATTTAGTGTGAAAAGAGCAACTAAAGAAAGAAAGAAAGAAAGAAAGAAAGAAAGAAAGAAAGAAAGAAAGAAAGAAAATGACACAAGCAAGAAGACGAAACACGTAGAAAGAAAGAAAGAAAGAAAGAAAGACAGAAAACAAGAAAAACAAAAAAAAAGATAGAAAGAAAGAAATAAAGAAAAAGAAAGAAAGAAAGAAAGAAAGGTATAATCCGCACAATAAAGTTGACTCAACTAGAGATGAAACACGTAGAAAAAAGAAAGGAAGAAAAATGACAGAAACAAAGAAAGAAAGATTTACTAAGCATAGATAAAACCCGTCAAAGAAAGAAGTTTGACTCATGGAGAAACGAAACACGTAAAAAAAAAAGTAAATGAAAGCAAAATGACATAAAGAAAGAAAGACTACTTACGGGGAAATGAAACACGTAGAAGAAAAAAATGAATAAAGAAACAAAGAAGAAATCGAAACACTTTTTATGAAATAAAAATATACAAAAAAAAAACGAAACCCTTGAGTATTTAATAAAATCACCTTTGGGAATAGTATTTTTTTATTATTATTATTATTATGAAGCGTTTATTGATCGAACCCCAGCCGCTGCAGTTGTTACTCCACTACCAAGTGTGTAGTCCACTTAACTAGATTTCTCTTAATAAAACTTCTCTTAATAAAATGCACTATAAGAGAAAAGAAAAGACAATTTTTACTGTTTAGAGAGAAACATTTTTGTGAAGAAAATAAATGAAAATTCAAGAAAAATCGTTCGTATAGGTTTGACGACCTTTAAAAAAGTACATCTCTGCAATCAATGCAACAGCAATAGATGACATCCAATCGTTTCTATCAAATCGAGTAATGATGGTCGTGTTGATAGGGCTCGCTTACGTATATATTTACTAGCAGTACAGCCCGGCATTGCTCGGGTGTAATGAAAGCTTTAAAACTAATCCATGGTCCTGGAGCTCAGACTCTTTGGACGTTGGCATGAAAGACTAAAAAGCAATAGTTGTTTCCAGTTAAAGCGAAACCGTAGACTGAAAGAAAAATGAATGGATGTAAGTCAAATTTTGATTTCCTGGTATCGATATCAAATTTTCTGCACTATTGTAAGAACTGCAACCTTGAATCTTCTGAATTTCGTTTCTTATGTCTTTGTCTATGAGTGTATCAAATTTGATTAAAATCGGACCACTCTTTCTATAACCCGATTTTTTCGATTATCGATTTTCGATATTTATTGGGGGTACCTCGACACAAATCCTAGCTAAAAACACTCGCAGATGCTTATGGTAGAACTGTGTAAATTTTCAAGAAAATCGGTTAAGCCGTTTTGAAGTTTATAGGCAACGGATACACACATGCACACATACACACACACACACACACACACACACACACACACACACACACACACACACAGAGTTCCATTTATAAATATGTTTAGATAATGTGATAGGTCCCCACTTGACGACTTTGACTTCAGCCACTTTCTCACTGGCGGGATGTGGCATCCCTCTGTCTATTCTACAAATATTTTCATGGTTTCTGCTCCGATGAACTTAAGTCAATGGTGCCACCGCCACATGAATTTACTTATGCAATCACACTGGCAACAAGGTCCCTCCAATTTACAGTTAGCTCAACCAAATGCAGCCAACAATTCTACTCCATCAGCGTCTTCTCTCGCACTTACCGCCTGTGGAACTCCCTTCCATATACTTGCTTTCTTCACAACTACAAGCTCCAGGAATTTAAAAGCAATGTCAGTACCCATCTCTTATTTACTTGATTCCAGTTCTTTCTCCATCACCCCGTATATCTTACTCTTTTCCTTTTTCTCTACCTTCGCAACTGTCTTCACACCTGTGTTCCTATCTTTCTCTTTCCCTTTATCTGACACCCCCTGTAACTGGTTCGTCTTTCTCTTCACTCTTCTCTTGTCAAAAACTTTACTCTTATGTAGCCACCTGCGTATAAGAGGTGACACAGCCTTGCTTGGAGTGAAACGATTAAAAAACTCCCCATCGCTCTAACCTTGAGCATACACTTTTTCTGATTTTCATTAATGATCTCTCCGATGTTTTCAATTCCGAACTAAGTATTTAAGCAAATAACACGTTTACTCCTGTCTTAGTCAATCTAACAGATTTGACAAAGTAAAAATGGCAACTGCTCTTGTGGATGACCTCACATTAGTAGTTAACTGGGGGAAAGAAACAGCAAGTAAAATCATAAAGCATCCCCCAAAAAACTGCCTTCATTTAATTACCACATATAAACTTTTCTGTCTGTGATCAGCGTGGCTGATGCTAAACTCCAAGAGAGTTCTACTCCTTCTTGGGCTAATGGCTTCCACTAACATGAAGAGCAGCGAATATATAGAATCAATTGCTTAGTGTTTTGCTATGAAGGTTGGTTCACTTTATTGTGCCGAATTTCTTTTTCTCGTCAGATTCCATCTTGAACATTTATGAATCTATTGGGTTGCTCTCCACCTTTCTACAGAAATGGACTATTCAAATCCCTATATAAAATAGTAGTGATTATACCTCGAGGAAGGAAGTCGAGTGAGCGAGTCAGTTGGGTATTTCAGGTATTGCACCGGAAGTGTTCTACTAGTCAATCTATCACGTCTCTACGATGATACTGTATACTAATTACCTTGTTCTGTATTCTACTAATCCTCACCTCTTGTAAATACTTCTCTTTCCTGTCAGTACACCTACTTTTATACCGTTTTGTATTATTTCACATAATTCTGTTACCCGACGTAACAATATCTATTATTTTTCCATGCATTGAATATTGTTGCCGTGATTGGTTTGATATTTCTGCTGTACATCTCAAGATTCCTAAGATTCAAAGATGAGACCATATTGTAATCGAGCCTGACCAAGCATCTCGACTCCAGTCATTTTCTTATCGACGTGACGTGTTTCTATCTATCTGTTCTACCTGAATTCAAGTGTGTTACTAGATTGGCAAATAGGTCTCACCGTTTTACTGCTGAACTAGCTAGATGCAACCACCACTTATACCCTAACGGTTTTTTTTTTCTTCCGCTTCTTACCTGTGGAACTCTCTTCAGATTTCTTGCTTTCCTGATAACCGCGAGCTTTAAAATTTTAGATTCAACCTCTATCGCTATCTTCTGTCTCCTTGAACACGGTTCTTTTTGCGCTTTTCTCAATTCTTGGGAGAAACGATTAATAATATCGGGAAACCGTGAGCCATGGGATTTTACCAAATTGAGGACTGCAACCCGGAGATAGTTACTATTTCTGGAAGCTGACTGACTAGCCATTGTGTCACTCTATGAAGTGACGTCAGTAAGTGGCCGTGATCCAAATCGATCAAAGGAAGATAATCAACTTTTCTATCTCTCCACACTTATATTCAGTCAATTTAGATGCCATACGTGATACACGCTTGGGCGATCATGTCTCTAAAGAGACATGACTGACTGGGCAGAAGATTATCCCGCAGTAGGTTGCCATTGCTTTCTGCCGTAGACTGGTTGCCGACCAAGGCTATAGAACCCAATCTGTCCTGCTATTTAACCCATAACTGGAAGGAAGAGACGGATTAATACCTTTCCCAAGGGTATTTGCGCATAAGTGAATACAATGGATTCAGCTGGAATTCGAACTCGGCTCCCCGATTTCTCATTCCGAGCCGATATCCACTGTACCACAACGCACATCCTCACTTATATTCACAAGAATGTTATTTCTTGAATAAAAACTTTATTTCAGATATTAATTAAGCATAATATATTGTATTATTTTATATATAAGTGTATACACTGGATATTATTATTGTCTCAATTTGACATTATCATTTGAATTAAAGACTTCTTGACTTTTCAATGTAAATTTTGTTTCTTTTATTTATGAGAGTTTTATTCATTAGACCGGGGTTTTATCCACTTTCAGGATACGAAGCTGTGTTTTTGTTTGGTGCGTTTTTGTCTGCTCTGGTTTTGACCGCTAGTTCGCATTACGCTGTGTTTTTGACCGCTTGGTCGTGGTGCGATGTAATTTTGTCCGCTAAGTCGTTGTACGCTGTGTTTTTGACCGCTAGGTCATAGTCCGCTGTTGTATTAATTGCTATGTGGTGGTCCGCTGTGATTTTGACCCCAGGTCGTAGTTCCTGCCGTGTTGACTGCTAGGTAGCTGTTCATTGTGTTTTTGCTATGGATTCTGAGGAAATACATACTAATAAAAATTTAGTAATGGCTGACAATGGTCGTACTAAGAAGTTTGATTAATAATTTCTTTTTTCATTTCTTCTTCTTTTATTGACGCTGATCTGGAAAAGAAAACAATAAACGACCGATTAATTCAACATTTTAATGCAGTTTTCTGAAAACCGAAGGGTTCGCTGATTTCAGGACAGCAAATCGAATACAAAGAAGCAGTTTCACTCACAAACCTTTGTTGTCGCTTTAAGATGATGGTAAACGCGACAGGAAGTACTTTGGGAGTTGTGCATGCGCACGAACTGTCTATTATTACAATATAAATATTACGAGATTCCGATGCGAAGACAAAGGAATCGTGTTCATGCCTAAAAAAAACTGACTTCATAACTGGTTTAGTTAAGCTGAGAGTCAATGAGCCAGATCTAAATGTTTGATAAAGAAATTCATTATTTATTGATAAATATTTTCTTATATGGTTCTGAACTTAATTTCTGATGATAAAGTTTTATCTACTTGTTTATGGTGAAATAGTTGTATCTAAAGATAATTTCAAAGCAATGGTAAATGGCTGTTCCTCAAGTGATTTCAAGGCAGAATATGAGGAAGATAATGATGTTTATGGGGAGAGCATATTGACTGAAACTTAAAGGAAATATATAACGGTTTTTTGTTTCTGGATAAAAAGAAGGAAAAAGAGTGGTTGGAATTTAGAAGATGAGGAGGGAAGAAAGAAAATATGCAATGCAATTTTAATAGATACAAAAGAAAGAAAGAAAGAAAGAAAGAAAGAAAGAAAGACAGAGGTTACTTAATGAAAAAGAAGGGGAATTAAAAAAGTTCTGAAATTAGATAGATAGATAGATAGATAGATAGATAGATAGATAGATAGAACGAGAGGGTGAGCAAACCAAAAGAGACTGATAGATATACACAAATGTGAGAAAGGCATATATATATATATTAGTCATCCACATACAAGCTTGTTTAGCTGTATCACAGCCGATCAGTGTGGCTAGACATATCCACTTGTTTCTGGCCGGGATCGAAAACTCGGCCGATTTGGTGTCAGTCGGAGTCTCTACTCCATAAGCCATCGGTGCATGGGGTCAGAGAAGAGAAATTTTAACGTCTTGTATGTAAACAGTGTATACAGACGCCAGTCACCGAGAGAACTCAATTCATTTCGGAGGAGTCACGCATTATAGCCGAAGTGGAAACTGTTTTTAAAATTTTCTTCTCCAGAGAGCTCAATTGTAATATATATATATATATATTCTGTTGCTGAGGTGATGTGTCGTTCCCCGTGGGGATCTTCATATCGAAATGGCCATTCAACATCTTTGAATTAATCCTTTTTTAATATATATATATATATATATATATATATATATATATATATATATATAAATTTAGTGTATCGAGGCAGCAGATAATTTTCTAAACATATACTGTTAAATATAAGAGACAATTAATGTCTATCGTATGTTGGCTTTAATTTCAGGTGAAAATAAACACAAACATTCGCCAATATTTAGATATTTTTCATTAAGTTGGTTCTAATCTTTCGGCTCACATGAGCCATCTTCAGAGAAGTTACAGGGACGTTAGCAAAAAAACATCAACCATCAAATATGATTTTATCTTGTGTTGACATAAAACTTTGCAAAGCAATGATAAAAGTCACCGAATAGCAAACGCAGTTCGTAAATTTGTAATGCGGTTCTATGACGTCACACCGCGTGAGAGACCGAAATGTTAACAGAAATATATGCTTAACTGTAACTGTTAAAGATAGATAGATAGATAGATAGATAGATAGATAGATAGATATGAACACGCAGCGATAGATAGATAGATAGATAGATAGATAGATAGATAGATAGAATCAAGAAACTAATGATTAATAAAAGAAAAAATCATTATACAATAAGAAAGAAAGAGAATGAATAATATGAAAGTATAGAAATAGATGAAGCGAAAGAAATGAAGAATGAAAAGACAGATATGAAGAAACAGCGATAGATAGATAGATAGATAGATAGATAGATAGATAGATAGATATGAACAGAGATAGATAGATAGATAGATATGAACAGAGATAGATAGATAGATAGATATGAACACGCAGCGATAGATAGATAGATAGATAGATAGATAGATAGATAGATAGATAGATATGAACAGAGATAGATAGATAGATAGATAGATAGATAGATATGAACACGCAGCGATAGATAGATAGATAGATAGATAGATAGATAGATAGATATGAAAAGACTTCAATAGATAGATAGATAGATAGATAGATAGATAGATAGATAGATAGATAGATAGATAGAACCAAAGGAAATAATAATAAAAAACAAATTGCTTATACAATAAGAAAGAAAGAAAGAAAGAAAGGAAAGAAAGAAAGGAAAGAAAGAAAGAAAGAAAGGAAAGAAAGGAAAGAAAGGAAAGAAAGAAAGAAAGAAATAAAGCAAGGAAAGAAAGAAAGAAAGAAAGAAAGAAAGAAAGAAAGAAAGAAAGAAAGAAAGAAAGAAAGAAAGAAAGAAGGAAAGAATGAAAGAAAGAAAGAAAGAAAGAAAGGAAAGGAAAGGAAAGAAAGAAAGAAAGAAAGAAAGAAAGAAAGAAAGAAAGAAAGAAAGAAAGAAAGGAAAGAAAGAAAGAAAGAAAGAAAGAAAGGAAAGAAAGAAAGAAAGGAAAGGAAAGGAAAGGAAAGAAATGGAAAGAAAGAAAGAAAGAAAGAAAGAAAGGAAAGAAAGGAAAGAAAGAAAGAAGGAAAGAAAGAAAGGAAAGAAGAAGCAGAAACGAATGAGGCGAAAGGAAAAAATCTTAATAAACAGGGATATGAAGGAAACAAGCGTTGAATTGCTACAATGAGAGACAAAATAAAAGCCAATTCAAAAGAACGAGAAAGAAAGTTTAAATGCTGCAGATAGAAAGACAAAAAGAAAAAAAGAATGAAAGAAAGAAAAATGAATGAAAAAAGAGAAGAAAATTAAGTCGTAAAAAATGGAAAGAATGAAAGTGGAGAGCATATTTATGATGAAAACATCATAAAAGGGCGATAGAAACGTTGTAAGAAACAAAAAACCAAAACATTACGAATTTATCGACGAAATCTAAAAACGACTTTAAAATTATAAAGAAGGAAAAGGCTGAAAAAAAAAAATGAAAAAAAAAACGCACTATAAATGAGAGAGAGAGAGTAAGGAACGATCAGCAAAAGGCATAGAGGAAAATATAGGGGACGATATCTGGTAACTTTCTACCAATTTTTAGTTCTTTCAAAGAATAGATTAATAACGCTTGGTTGCTTGGACATAAGTTCTGATCACATTAAGAGCTGTTTGAAAAGAAACGGCCTTCAACGTTACAGACTAATTCAAACTCAATTGCCGTCATTGAAATATAAATACAGTCGAGCGTCAACATCTTAAATAGAGCGATTTTTTTAAAATTAAATCATCTTTTGTCGCACACATTTCACAAACTAGTTGTAAAACCCCCACAATTACAAACATGTTTAAACTTACAAATAAGTATACGTACAGGGTGACCCCCTCTAAAAAAAATACCAGAACCAATAAATATTGTAATTGTTGTGGGGCCGCCCCTTTTTAATGGATAATAGATTCGTACTCGTGTATACATATACTTCTGCATAGAAGTAAAACGTGAGACGTCGTCACTAGACTGACGACTCTACGACACTGTCAGCACTCTGCCTTCGGGTAGAGGGCGCTCTCTGCTTCCGAGCAGAGAGCAATAACCCAGTCGTGGTTCCGCCGAAGTGTAGAACCACGACTGGGGAAAAATAGACAGACATTTTTTGGCCCGGGTAAATGGCCGGGAATACCCACTATAAAATGACCATGTGTCACATCCGGCCTTGCGTGGGAAGGCTAGTAAATACAGACGTCGTCACTAGACTGACGACTCTACGACACTGTCAGCACTCTGCCTTCGGGTAGAGGGCGCTCTCTGCTTCCGAGCGGAGAGCGATAACCCATCGTTGTTCCGCCGAAGGGTAGAAGCACGACTGGGGAATAATAGACAGTCATTTTTTGGCCGGGCCATATAGCCCGGGAAGCCCAGATATACACTGACCATGTGTCATATGTTGCCTTTACTGGGAGGGACAGCTAAATAATGACATCGCCAAAAACATCGAGAGATCCACGAGATATCCAGGAGAGATCCACGAGAGATACCGAGAGGTACCGAGAATACAGCGCTAGTAAGTCATAGTAGCTCTGAGCTCCACTCAGCAGATTAGTATTACGCAGCACCCGTCAGTTTCCGACGCGGACGTGCTAATTATACTACGGCTTTACTTTAGAGACTTGTATCTACCCTTCTTACTAAACCCGTGTTCCTGGATTACTAACCCTCGTTTAAGTTTGTATTCTTTCCGTTTAATATACTTATTTTTCTATCTCACATTCTGTTTGTTGTTCCTTTATTTTGTGCGGTTCCTATTTCCAGAATCTGCAATAAACCCTACAAAGATCCAGTTATTTTCAGAAACTTGCTGTATTTACACTTCACTCTGTGTACGATCATTCCCCAAAGTTTTAGTTAAATTGGTCGCTTTGCGTAAAAGTCACGATCTTTGCATAATATTCTCCAAATGGGCTCCGCACCCAGCGTTGGAGATAAACTTGCAGACGTCGCGCAAAATTTGTCAATTATTAGGGACACATTCCTCTTTGGAGACTTCCCTGATTTTTTTTTCTGTGATTGCTGCATTCAGTTCATCAACTGTTAGTGGGTTGTTTCGGCGCATTATAATCCTTAAGATATCCCCATAAGTAAAAATCTAGGGGTTTCAACCCCGATGATTGTGGTACCGACTTTGATCAGTCTCGTCTGAATTCCCTCTCTCCTCCAGGCTAGGGAGCTATTTGATGTGTGGGATTAGAACCACTGTTCATCTCTATCTATATCTATGCCTTGTCACAGGGATTAACAGTTTTATTTTAAAAAAATGTAGGTTCTGTTTTATTGGGCGGGGGGTCATCCTGTAAGTACGTAGCTCAATGTTTTAAAAAGAAAACCGTAAAATTGTCAATTATTCGGACACATTCCTCTTTGGGAATTTCCCTGATTTTTTTCTGTGATTGCTGCCTTCAGTTCATCAACCGTTTGTGGGTTGTTCCGGTAAATATTGTCCTTAAGATATCCCCACAATAAAAATCTGGTGGGTTTAAATCCGACGATTGTGGTGCCTACTCTGATCAGTCTCGCCTGAAATTGCTCTCTCATCCAGACTAGAGAGCTATTTGATGTATGGGAGTAGCCCTGTATTGCTGGAACCACTGTTCATCTCTATTTATCTCTCTGCCTTGTCACAGGGATTAACAGTTTTAATAAATAAATTGTAGGTTCTGTTTTTTAGGGTCATCCTCTAAATACGTAGCTTAATGTTTTAAAATGAAAAGCATTTATCTCTTGCAAGTACATGTCTTCCAAAATGGCCACTGTTTTAACTACTTCGTTTCTTTTTTCCTATCACCCTTCAGAATGCCAGCGACCATAAGTCTCCACAACGTCCTATTCTTTGTAGCACTAAGCAACTATACATTCAGCTCCTTTCCTGCTTTTCATTTATCTGTTTTCATAATTTTGCATTCACTGTTTTATGAGTGTCAATTTCATCAAGCCTTCTTTTCTCACTATTGTTTATTACGATTTTCTTTATGACTTTCTCGTTTCTCAAATGCTTTGTCCATCGTATTTTCTGCAATTTTCTACAGAACAATAAATCTATTGCCTCAAGTCTTCTTTTCATCGTTGAGAAAAGTGTTCAACATTCACTCATATTAGGATATTCCTGTTTCGGTGCGTTTTATTTTATTTTATTTTACTAATGTTCACCTGATAAAGGCTCCAAGAGCCACTGAAGCTAGAGGGTTACTTAAGTACTTTGTTGTGTAAGCAGAAAGTGGTGCAGTTTATGGGGCAAGCGAAAAAAGTAACGGTTAACCTTAGATATGAACAGTTAAAGAATATAGTGTTATTGTTAAATATGTTAGACGATATTTTTGAGAATCATAAAATTTTTGACAATGAAGAGTATTTGCGCTTGGTGATTTGAGTAAAATGTTTTTTGTTGAAAAATGTCAGCCAGGTGTGCAAAAAGGAAAACATTCTCTCATTTGGATTTTTATTTTGTCTAGCGAGGTCAGAGGTGTATATCCCACATTTAAGCTTTTACCGGAGGATAGATGGCGCGGAATTGACGTCGAGCTGGCAGTTAAAAATCTTTAGATGTAATTTTAATTTAATTTTAGAGAGTCTAGACACAACCCTTGAAGAGTACAGTAAAGTAAAATAGGTGGAGGTGCTGACAACTGTGACCAAACAACATCCTAACCCATGGAATGTCACCAAAGATGTCATTGTATGATGAAGGAATTGGTCTGATCCTATTGTGTTCGACCGAGGTGTTCGTTGCAGGTTGTATTTGTTGTTGCTGACGGTGACAACGAAAGAGACAAAGCAGATTAAGAAGATTATGAAATGGTGACATGAAACTGATTTTTATGAAGATGTCGAGTTGAGTGGTCCCTGACATAGTGATTTATGATTTGAAAAATTTAATTGTCGCCCCCGAATTTGTTGCGGATTTTGAAGTTTAATAGTCGCCCAAGAAGTTTGAAAATAATCACCGTAGCGGTCGCAGTGAAAACCGCCGATATGAATAATTTGCGTCATCATTCAACATGGTGGTTACTGCAGGATTCACCCAGTCGTCCTTATTCATCGTTCGTCTAGACACCGACCGACGTCCAAGGATTTTTTTTTTTTTGGAGGGTGGGTGGAAAGAATTGGTTAAAGAGATTATATAATATAACATAATGGGGAGGAATCTTCTTGTGAGTCGATTCTTCAAAATAGCAGTTCGTAGGAAAAACTGTCCGAGGGGAATATACTTCTCCCTAATAGAATACGAACAAACACACATATAGACATATACACACACTGAGACAAAGTTCCATTTATAAATAATTTAGATAATTTACAAAAAAAATTAAGGAATTTTCTGGTTGAAAATACAAGAATACTATATAAATCACAATATCAAAAATATCTCGCTATTAGAGAAGCACTATATATCAAAGATTTCTCTCCTAGTATCAAACTTACATTATTTAATAGGGGAAATAGAGCATTGAAAGTATTTGGTTTGATTTTTTTTTTCCAAAATAGAAAGATGCGAACGCGATTTCCAGGCGCACGCGGCACGTGATAGCTTGGATTGAATGCTCTATTTGCAAAAACAACTGCTACGTTACAATCAAGACATAAGGATAAAATAACAGCAGCAGGGACATCACACCCTTGGAAATTTCCAGAGAAGTGGCCAAATGCGCTTTGAACGATAACTAAAGATCATTTTTACATCCCTTATCTCCAGAAAAACGGAAAAAAAAATTAATAAAATCTTCCTTGCTGTCGATATACAACGAAAGATGATGGAAAGAAATATTGCTACCCAAATATACTTTAATATATATATAGGTCCTGGGTATGACGGTAAACTGCATCTGGCAGCAAGGCCTCTGATTGGGAGGTTGTGAAGAGCATGAGACCAGATCTTAATTGCTGTTGGTTTCAGGTCCACCCTGACCCGGAATGTTAGTCCGAGAAGGCGCAATGAGTAACTCCTCTGGAGGTTAGCATCAGTCGTCATGTTGAGAGGCAGAAAAGTGTCTATGGATTAAACATTCGTATAGGAGACGTTAGAATTCACAGCTCCAGTTAACAGCAGAAAGTAGTTCATTTTTCAGATCAGCTGTAAATTTGGAGGATGTGCGTATGTTGTGCAGTGGATATCGACTCGGAATGATAAATCGGGAAGCCGAATTCGAATTGCAATTAAATTTCTTGCATTCACTTACGTACAAATACCCTTATGAAAGTTATTAATACCTCTCTTCCAACCAGTTATAGGTTAAATAAAAGGACAGATTGGGTTCTATAGCCTTGGTTGCCAACCAGTCTACCGCAGAAAGCAATGAGAACCTACTGCCGTGTAATCTTCTGCCCAGTCAGTCATATCTCTTTCGAGACATGATCGCCCAAAGCGTGTATCACGTATGGAATTAACTGACTGACTGAATATAATAGAAACAATTAAATTTGTACTGGGCATAAAATGGGGGATCGGTTTTCTATTGTCATAAAGTAATTAACTGATCCCCCACTTATTATACTTCATATAATAATTAAATATAATTTATCTCTTCTCCCTCCAGCTTTGAGTTAAATGGCAGGACAAATTGGGTTCTATAGCCTTGGCTGGCAACCAGTCTACCGCAGAAAGCAATGGCAACCTACGGCGGATTTGAATTTTACGTTTTCGTACCAGGCAGGCTTACTATCGACACAGGAGATGGAAAGAAAGAATAACTGAGAGAATAAACTAAAAAATAGATCAAGAAAGATAAAAACAAATAAAAAAATATCTAATAAGTAAGAGAACAAAAGAGAGACGAAAAAGCAAAGCCTAAAGAATGAAGTGACTAGAGGACTATGAGAGAGAAAAAAGATTATAGAGTATAGAAAGAGGGAAAGAGAAATGACTAGAGAAGGTTGGAGAAAAAGAGAGAGAGGGGGAAAAACTGGGACACAAGATAATCAAAAGGAAAAAGAGAAATGAAGAGAACGACAAAGAGTAAGAGAGAGGGAGTGAGAGAGAGAGAGAGAGAGAAAGTAGTTGTAAACAGTGTTATGCGGTTTAATTTCATCAAAATCAATACTTGAATCAATTTATCGGATCGATCTTACTTGATCCAATTTAGCTGGGCGTACTTTTTTTTCTGTATTTATCCCAGTTTCTTTTTTTTTTTTTTTTGGGACGCTCTTCAAAAGTGATCAAAAAATAAAATAAAATATCCAACTACACGAAGCAAGAAAGAAATACTGTAAAATAATATATATATATATATATGTGTGTGTGTGTGTGTGTGTGTGCGTGTGTGTGTGTAAAGAACTAACATTAGACGCGCCTACATAAACATGTATATATATATATATATATGAGTAAGTGTGTATATGTGCATACAGCAGAGTTAGTGCTAAAATATTATCGACCCAAACAAGTAATCCAGTCTACATAAGTATCAAATTTGACGCTTAAAATTTATAGAAAGTATTTCAAAGTGGATTAACCCGAGATATTTTAGCACCTTCCCTATATATATAAATTCAGATAAAACTTAGTGGGAAAATAGCCATTTTCAACATGACATTTTAAGGCATGCATTCTTCGACCCCTTATAAACAGAGATTGAGGAAGAATTCTAAGCCCAGAGATTACCTTAGTTAAAGGAATGGGTTGGGATGGGAGAAGGAATTAGTCGTAATTCCTCCTTGGTAGTGGGAGGTATGTGGCCTGACCCTTGGGCTAGTAGTATATATATTGTATCGAGGCTGTAGATAATTTTCTAAACATATACTATTAAATATAAGAGACAATGAATGTCTATTATGTTTAATTATGAGTTGTTCTAAACATCGTATTTTGGAAATGATTTTTTGAAAATTATTTTTTATTTTTTCCTTAATAATTTTCCTTTTTTGTTCTGACTTTCCTGTTTCTTTGCTTGTTTAGCCATTTTTCTTTCATTATTTTCACTGTATGTTTTTCCTCCTCAGTAATCTTTTTCTTCTTTTCCTCTTGATCGTAAATAGATACATAGATACATATGAAGAAACTGACAGAGATAAATAGACAAGACTAAAACCATACTGAGATAGATAGATAGATAGATAGATAGATAGATAGATAGATAGATAGATAGATAGATAGATAGTTGATTTTCTAAGCGCCACTTAGACGTGGCACAAGGCCGAATGTATGGGACACCCATTGAGGATCGAACTCACTACTCAATTGTATTGATTCTTGCGAGACAAACTAACTATAACACCACCTCGAGGTGCCTTAGTAAATTTTCTAAGCACCGCTTAGATGTGGCAGAAGTCCGGAAGCACTGGGCACCCAGTGAGGATCGATCTCACTACTCAGTTGACACAGGTTCTAGCGAGACAAGCTTGCTAACCATTACACCACACCGAGGTGCCTAAATGGTGATTTTCTAAGCGCAGCTTACATGTAGAACAAGGCCGAATGTGTGGGACACCCAGTGAGGATTGGACTCACTACTCAACTGTAATAATTCTAGCAAGAAAACTTGATAACCATTACACCACCTCGAGGTGCCCAAGAAAGATAGATAGATCTTTCACACTTGTGTCTAAGTTGTTTTAGTGCCTTGTTTTGGTTGAAATGGTTAAAAAAATGTACTTTTGCAATCATTGTTTCTATATTATTTTCATATTTCTCTTGTATCTCTGTTTGTTTCTTCTTATTTACTATGTTATTGTATATTTTTCTATTTTTACATTTCTTTTACCTAACGTATGTGTTTATCCACCGAATTTTTTTGACCTTTCGCTCTTCAGATGTTTTCTTTGTATTTCTGTGTCACATTTTCCATTCTCTGTTAAAATATTCTATTTAAATTTTCTTCTGCTTGATTTTGGTGTCTACAATTCGGAGTTTGCTTCTTCGGCTGTTCTTCTGTCTTCAAAAAATTGATGCTTAGTCCTTTCTTCTTGCTTTCATTTCCGTCTGTAACAATTCTAATTTCTTTTCTGTGTGTGTTATCAACACTGTCTCTTCTGCATTTCTTTTTCGGGTTGTCCGAAAATTTCATGCCTACTTTTAACGGCAACTAGAACACCAACACACTAACTCACACCCACTCTCTCCAACTCTCTCCCTATGTACATACTAAGTCGTCAATCACCCTCATTCTGACATTTCCTATACCCAATCCCTCTATATAACCCCCTGCGCTATAGTGGCAGTGGATTGCCTTATTTGGGGTGACACGATTAAAAAAAAAACAATTATTAGAACAAACTTATGCCATTAAATATTTATTCAACTAAATATAAACCACTCTGTTGCACAACATTTCTTCATTCAGCCTTTAACTTAAAGATTCCGTCTTGCCGGAATTTCGTTGGTTTCTCGACAAGAATTCAGTCAGATGGCTATTTATGTCATTCAAATAATTAAAAGTTTTGCCACTGAGTTATTTTGCAAGGACCTGAATAAATTACAATCCGAAGGAGTAATGTCTCAAGAATATAACGAGTGGGGGTAACACATCCCAGACAAATTGCAACAATTTTTGCCGGGTCGCTAAAAAACGTGAGCTCTGTCATTATCATGATTCAAAATGACGCCTTTCCTGTTCGCCAATTCTGAATACGTTTTTCTTGAATTTCTACCTTTAATTCATCCCGTTGAAGCAGTACTTTTCAAAATCCATTGACTGATTACTTGGCAGAATTTTCTAGTACATGATTTCATTCCGATTCAACCAGATGAACAGCATGATTTTCTTAGGATAAAGACTTGCGTTTGGGTGGCTAAAATTGGCTCCCACCATTCCGCCCAGCATCTCTTTCGCTGAACATTGTTGTAAACAATCCATTCCTGATTTCTCTTTCTCTACCCCCTTACCTCACATACAAAATTTACCAATATAAGAAATATCTCATGAGATATTGTCCTTTCAATGTTGAAAAAAATGTACACTTTGTAGTAGATTTTAATTTGTACATGTTCTAAATTATAATTTATAATAAATATTCATAGCTCTATTTCTATATTGAGAACTGTTTAAATTAATGTTTTGAAACGTTGTTAATATTTTCTTCGTTCCTTATTCACGTGTATATATATATATATATATATATATATATATATATATATATATATATCCGAGTGAATACAGAAAGAAGAAAGAATTTTTACAATGTCCAAAACATTAATTTAAAATATATATATATATATATATATATATATATATATATATATGTGTGTGTGTGTGTGTGTGTGTGTGTGTGTGTGTGTGTGTGTGTTTTAAGGTCAAGGTACGTCGCGACGAGAGAATTCACGGAACGGGTACCAATTCGCACGTTGATAACAGGAAGATATTTTGTTGGTAGGAAGTTATTGGATACAGGGGAAATAAAAAGTTATGTTTACATACACCAACGCATGATAATAGATGCCAAGAGGGCAGAGTTGCATAGCATGACATAAGTCAGAAGAAAAGTGGATCCTTCCGGATTACTCGGAGAATTGTGGGAAATCCACCACATGAGTGAAAGATAAATTGATTGAGAATTTCTAAGTCTGGACGCAGGCAAGCTGGGTGATAAGGTATTTAAACCACTTGGCATGTTGGGCATTAAAGTTACCCAGCACACATCCATTTGCAAACGAATGTAGTGGAATGGCTTTTTCTATAATGTCAGAAAGAATATCGAGCACGCATAGTTATGAAAGGAAGAAATAGAGAAAAAAGTATCTACTCTGATATTTAGCCTATGACTACAGAAACAAAGAAAGATGCAACATTTTTGTCAGGGATGCGAGTATGTACACAAACGACTTGCCCAGAGTGTGATGTTTATGCTCACAATGAAATTAAATTATAATTATTATTTTTAAATACCTTCTTTCTTCCCTTTCATTGATTTTCGAATACGGGTTGGTTGTCAGACGAACCTTATCTTAAACAAATAATTTTCAGTCAATGAACCCATTGATCTTTCCTTGAAAACATCATAAAATTAATATGCTTTTATGGTTTAATGTATTATTTATCAGATACATGAAAAACGCTCTATAAACTTATATATATATATATATGTTAGTGTGTGTGTGTGTGTGTGTGTGTGTGTGTGTGTGTGTGTGTGTGTGTGTGTGTGTATTTATATATGTGTCGATTATAAAAAGCCCTCATTTCGCTAAAACACTTACATACGCAAATATCATCGCAGACTCCCGGGAGACCCCTGCTTGTAGGTGAACGCGTAAATTTACGTTAGCCAATAGAATTAAAGAGAAAAGCCATTAATGGCTTCAATTTCACCGATAATAGTGCATTTCTTGCTAAGATAAGTGTTATGGCTGGACAGAATAAACCTTTCAGTTGACCCTCATTCTAGTGCCAATACTGCCAGTACCAACAAATACAAAGCAATAATGGATACCATTCACGGCCCTACAATCATTCATATATGTTTAAACTATCGGCTGTAAATTCTTTTTATAATATCGCCCTAAGCAAGGCAGTCTACTGCCACTGTTTTGCGAGGGGTTACATAGGAGGAAATTTATGAGAAAGAGTTACCGGTTAAAGGGGTTCTCAGGAATTGGGTAAGAGAAGGATGGGAATACTGACGGGAAAAGGAGCATGACAGAGACAGGATGCAAGGTAGTGAAATAAGAGATGACAATTGACTTTACATTTAAAATTTTGGTGATTGTAGGTGTCGGGGAAGCAAGTAAACGGAAGGTAATTCCACAGGCGGGAAGTGCGAGAAAAGAATCTGCTGGAGTAGAATTTATGTTAACATTTTATTGGTTTCATAGTAAGAGGGTGGGACCTAGTTGCTAATCTTGTTGCTCGAGTAAAGTAGTACATAGAGGGCACCAGAGAGCTAAGTTCATCGGAGCAGAAGCCGTGAAAGTATTTGTAGAAGAGACGCAGGGAAGCCACATTGCGCTGGTGAGAAAGTGACTGTATCTGAGCTTCCAAGTCGGGTTCGATCACATTACAGATTCTCCGTTGGATTTTGTTAAGGACTCCTAGGTGGATTGCGGGGCACCTGACCAGATATGGCAGCAGTATTCAATGCACGGGCGGATGATAGATTTGTATATGTGCAGGATGGTTTCAGGTGAGAAAAACTTCCTTGCTCTGCACAGAGGACCGACCTTTTAAGCAGCGGATTTAGCTATGGATTCAATTTAGTCATTCCAATTTAGGTCTGTTCTGAGCGACTGTTTTCTAAGGTCAATGGTTAAAAATGGCTTCGAGTGAGTGAAGTGTGTAGGTCTCAGCGAGGACCATCCTTCCTCCAATCTCGAGGACTGACGTTACGGGATCAGAACCGATGAACTGTTCCAGATGGCAGAAACTGCATCGTTTTAGGACTTTCAACAGCAGCAAGAACTACAATTCGGAAGCACTTGTAACACTTAGAAAAAAATTAAGACATAATCACGATATTGACTTTTAATCTCTATATATAAAAGGCAATCTGTGAGTCTGTGTGTGACTGTTCCCTATGCACGCCTACATTTTTAAAGCTACGCCATTCAAACTTTCTAGGGACACATATCTACAGGAAAGCCAGGTCGACACATACTTTTTGAGTTTAAGTTCAGCAATTTTCTCTTTCGCACTTTTTGGCCAATGGTTTGTTTACATTTGCTCCGTAAAACATCTAAGATTTAAGACGGTTGCTAGATTACGTCACAGAAATCAAATCACACACAACTAGTAGATCTCAAACGCGGCTAAAAAAAATGAGCATTTGTATTTAAGTTTTATTCCAACTTTTTAAAAATTAATTTGGTAAACAAAAATTGTGAATATTTTCCCCCGTAATTTTGAAACAAAAGAAATATTTTTTTAAAAATCTGAACTGAGAGCGTAATAGTTTTTATATTTCTATATTTTTAAATATTCTTCGAAAATTTCTGAACTGAGAGAGTAATAGTTTTTATATTTCTAATTTCAGTAAAACAAAATATAAAATTTTATTTTTATGTTAAATTAATTTATTTAGTCAACAAAAAATGTAAATATTTTCCCCGTAATTTTGAAACAAAAACAATGTCACACAAAACATCAAATCACGTTTACGCAAAACAAAAGAAAATAGTTTTTTTAATGGAAGTTTTTAACAATTTTTAAACAATTTTTTTAATAATTATTTTTTATATAATCGAGTCCTACTACTAAAATGTTCTGAGTTGCACGGGCAACGCCGGGCTATGATGCTAGTACTATATAAAACAAAAGTTTAAGAAGGAAACCACCTATGAATACTGGAAAGAGAAATAAAAGCTGCTCAACATGAAAAATCTCCTTTACTTAAAAATTATTTTGAAAGTAAGATTTTATAATTTTGAACACCGGCTGCTGGGTCGATGAATGTTTGATGTTTTCTTATAAGAAATTGGTTAATATTAATATTTTCATGACAGATGCTACACCTTAATCCCACCCCGGTGAGGAAATAAAAGGGTAATTCTAGCAGCAAAGGATGTTTGGTCAATAAAAGCCGATATTTCATTTGAAATTTCCGAGACACTCTTGAACGTACAGTAAAACATCCAGAGCACATTTCTACATATATTTCACATTCAACGTCACGTTAAAATTATGACGATGAAAAAAAGTAAAAATAAGTGTATATTTTTATGATTTATTTAGTAACTAAAAAAAAAAGAATTTATTATAATTTTTAATAAAAAAGATAATAATTACACTTATTAAAAAGTTTATATTCATTTAAATTTATTTATAATAATTTAACATTTAATAAGATAACTGATCCCGAAGTTTTTAGAATATTTTCAACACTTCTTGGCATAGACAGGGCCCTTAATTTAAAAAAAAATATTTATTCAGGAATTCCAAGACATGTTCATTCAATTGAAATAATTTTCTATCAAACTGAAAATATATTGACCCTTTTTTGTCGCTTGGTGCGGTCCTCAACATAAAAACAATTTCCTGGTTCTTCTTTAAAAAGAAAATCTACCAAAGCTAAAAGTTGTAGTTTGTGATTAATATCCAGACTTTGAACTCTATTAGATAGATAGATAGATAGATAGATAGATAGATAGATAGATAGATAGATAGATAGAAACAAATTAAAATAGATAGACAGGTAGATAGATAGATAGATAGATAGATAGATAGATAGATAGATAGATAGATAGATAGATAGATAGATAATGAACAGACATTTATCTGACATAGATAGATAGATAGATAGATAGATAGATAGATAGATAGATAGATAGAGAATGAAAAGTCATAGATAGATAGATAGATAGATAGATAGATAGATAGATAGATAGATAATGAACAGACAACTGAGAAAGAAAGAAAGAAAGAAAGAAACAGTATAAGACAGATAGATAGATAGATAGATAGATAGATAGATAGAGAATGAAAAGTCATAGATAGATAGATAGATAGATAGATAGATAGATAGATAGATAATGAACAGACATCTGAGAAAGAAAGAAAGAAAGAAAGAAAGAAACAGTATAAGATAGATAGATAGATAGATAGATAGATAGATAGATAGAGAATGAAAAGTCATAGATAGATAGATAGATAGATAGATAGATAGATAGATAGATAATGAACAGACAACTGAGAAAGAAAGAAAGAAAGGAAGAAAGAAAGAAAGAAACAGTATAAGACAGATAGATAGATAGATAGATAGATAGATAGATAGATAGATAGATAGATAGATAGATAGAGAATGAAAAGTCATAGATAGATAGATAGATAGATAATGAACAGACATCTGAGAAAGAAAGAAAGAAAGAAACAGTATAAGATAGATAGATAGATAGAGAATGAAAAGTCATAGATAGATAGATAGATAGATAGATAGATAGATAGATAATGAACAGACATCTGAGAAAGAAAGAAAGAAAGAAACAGTATAAGATAGATAGATAGATAGATAGATAGATAGATAGATAGATAGATAGATAGAGAATGAAAAGTCATAGATAGATAGATAGATAGATAGATAGATAGATAGATAGATAGATAATGAACAGACATCTGAGAAAGAAAGAAAGAAAGAAACAGTATAAGATAGATAGATAGATAGATAGATAGATAGATAGATAGATAGATAGATAGATAGATACCCAATTTCTCGATCTCTCACTCAACTAATAGATCTCTCCGCTCATTTCTCCTGTGACGGACATGATTCTCTACGTTACCTCTGCCTCAACTTCTTACCGCGTACGGATACGACGGTATTCCGTCGTTCTAAATAGATTTGCTCCAGACCGGCTCTCTGTTCTGTACAAACATTACAAGTCTCGCTTGTTCTTATTTTTCCAACTTTTTTAAAAGCTTTCCTCTCTACTTGCTGTTTTTAAAAGCTCCGTTCAACCCTTTGTCCCATTTTTAAGCAAAGTACTCGACATTCTTCTCGTTCCGTGCCGGTACAGTGGATATCGGCTCGGAACGAGAAGACGGGGAGCCGAGTTCAAATTCCAGTTGAATCCATTGTATTCACTTACGCGCAAATACCCTTGGGAAAGGTATTAATCCGTCTCTTCCTTCCAGTTATGGGTTAAATAGCAGGACAGATTGGGTTCTATAGCCTTGGTCGGCAACCAGTCTACGGCAGAAAGCAATGGCAACCTACTGCGGGATAATTTTCTGCCCAGTCAGTCATGTCTCTTTCGAGACATGATCGCCCAAGCGTGTATCACGTATGGCACTTAACTGACTGACTCCACCCTGCCTCCCTTCTATCAACTTATATAACTTCCGTTTTGTTTGTCTACCGCCAATGTGTTAACGGCCATCATTGAATTTGTCTATCAAGCTTTAGTGGTTAAGCAAGAGCTATAACACTGAAGGTCTTCAACAGAGTTTGACATACTGGTTTCTCCGCAAGCTCAATGATACAGCATCAAAGGAAGAATTAGTCAATCAGTTAAGTTCCATACGTGATACACACTTGGGTGAGCATGTCTCGAAAAAGACATGACTAACTGGGCAGAAGATTATCCCACAGTAAGTTGCTATTGCTTTCTGCGGTAGACTGTTTACCAGCCAAGGCTATAGAACCCAATTTGTCCTGCCATTTAACTCATAGCTGGAGGGAGAAGAGGTAAATTATATTGCATTATTATATTAAGTAAAAGAAGTGGGGGGGTCAATTTATTACTTGGTAACAATGGAAAAAACGATCCCCCAGTACAATTTTTAATTCTGTTTCCACCTATTATATTCAGTCAGTCAGTTAAATGCCATACATGATACACGCTTTGGGTGATCATGTCTCGAAAGTGACATGACTGACTGGGCAGAAGATTATCCCGTAGTAGGTTGCCATTACATTCTGCGGTAGAGTGGTTGCCAGCCAAGGCTATAGAACCTAGTCTGTTCTATTTTTTAACCCCTAACTGGACAGAAGAGACGGATTAATACCTTTCCCGAGGGTATTTGCGCGTAAGTGAATGCAATGAATTCAACTGGAATTCGAACTCGGCTTCCCGATTTCACGTTTCGAGCCGATATCCACTGCACCACAACGCCCATTCACATCTGCATTAATGTTAAAGAACAGCTTTTACTGCTTTCAATCAACTAACCTCCAGGAATGGAACTCACTGCACCTTCTTTCTGAAGTTGGGCTTTTGGGAACGGCATCCTGCAGTTGTTAGTAGAAGTTCTTAGGCAAACAAATAGGGTAAATTTTAATAATTTTACCCCATGCAAGGTGGGACTGCCACATGTATGCAGGAGAGTATAGTTAAAAAAAAAGACTAGGCTCATTATGTTTTATGCAATATAATTATTGAAATAATAATTATATAATGTCATAGGTAACAGATGTTTTATCGTCTGTCGCTACTCTATCCATTTAATAAAGTGATTAATTCCAATCAGTTATATTAAAAAAAACTTATTTTCAACTACAACGATATTAAAATAAAAATAATATGTAATACTTTCTTGATATTTCTCATTTGTATTTTTTTTTTTTTTAGCCATATGAATATATTTTTCCGATAGCGCATTCCTCTTTGTCATTAGGAATTTCATTTAAAAAATATAATTTTTTTTTTATAAGCGTTTCACCCCGAGCAAGGCATGTCACTGCCACTACTGCGCAGGGGGCTACATAGAGTGGAGAAAGGATGATTAAATATAGAAAATGTCAGAGGGTGGGTGATAGGCGGGTAGGGATACCGAGAATGGTTAAATATAGGAAATGTCAGAAGGTGAGTGAGAGGCGGGTAAGGATACCGAGAATGAGAGTTGGGTAGATGAGAGTGTTCTGAGAATAATTGGGAGTTAGAGTGATAGGAGGTGTCTATTGACCCTACATTTAAACACCTGGAGATTGTAACTGTCGGGAAAGCAGACTTCTGGAAGGGAGTTCCACAGGCAGGAAGCGCGAGAAAAGAAGCTGTTGGAGTAGAATTTACGGTTACATCTTAACTGTTTAACTGTAAAAGGGTGGGACCTAGTTGCTAATCTAGTATCTCGTGTAAATTCCTGCTTAGGCGGCACCAGTGCTCTAAGTTCATCGGAGCAGAAGCCATGAAAGTACTTGTAGAAGAGGCACAGGGGAGCCACTTCACGCCGTTGAAAGAGTGGTTGCAGCCGGTCTGCCAAGTCAGTATCAACCACGTTACAGATCCTCCTTTGTATTTTGTCAAGAGGGCCAAGGAGAGCAGCAGGGGCACCCGACCAGATATGGCAGCGGTATTCAATACACGGGCGGATGGTAGATTTGTATATGTGCAGAATAGATTCAGGTGGGAAAAACTTCCGGATTTTCCTTGTGTTGCTAATCTGACGCTAGCTAAATAATTAAAATAAACCAGTAATCAACAGCATTTAATCATATAAATCTTGCTCTACGATGTGTTTGAACAAAAAAATAAAAAGATTAAACTTAAATTGATATAATTAAAAATAAAATATAAAAGATTCGACGTAATATTTACATATTTTACAAATTATCTGCAATGCCTCTAAATTTGATTTCGAATTTCAACCATTGTTAAAATATAAAAGATTGTAATTGCCATTGACAGAACAGAGACTGCTAAGTAGATACTAGAAAATGGCGACTACGAATTTTATATTTTCGCCGTAGGTGAGGTACAGCCTAAGGAAAGGCCTCCTGGGAATAAATACATTGTAATTAATTTTAACTTCTGGCTAATACCGGATATTAAAAAGTAAATTTCGATAAATCTTAGTTCTTTAATATTGTTTTTTTGTTCCAATTAGTAGATGGCTGTTGATATTGCATTTATATTTTTGAAAATTGTAGATTGGGAGAAGACAAGAAATTGGAAAGTATTCCACAGGCGAGAAAAAGAAACTATTAGAAGTGATAATTGCATGTTGCTATTTCAACAGTAAAATTGTGAAATCTAGTTGCTTATCAAGTAGCACGCTTAAGTTCTTGTTGTCACGGCACAAAAGGAGAAAGCCCATCAAATAAGTCGCCATGAAAATATTATTAGAAAAAGCGGAGCGAAGCCAGATTTACGTTGGTGAAATTGATGTGCCAGATCAGGACTGATTATAGTGCAGACATATATTTGAATTTTGACAAGAATATCGAGAATTACAATAAGAGCACTAGATTAGATATGGAAACACTATTTAATGCACGGACTGATGGTAGTTTTCTAAATATGCAAAAATGATTCTGACAAGAAAAAAATGTCTGACATAGTAGAGTGAACCAACTTTCCTAGAGGTAGCAATTGATTCAATATAGTAGCTCCATTCCATGTCAGTGCCAAGCATCAGCCCAAGATGGCGCAATGTACTACTCCCCAAGAGTTTAACATTAGATGACAGACAGAAAAAGTTCTCCGTGATGATTAAATAAAATAAATTTTGTTATTAAGGGGTTAAATTTTACAAACCAAGTCCTGCTCAAATTAACAGTGTGAAGATCAGAAACAGCGTAAGGAATGGAAAACCGTTAGTATGAAATGATCTAGAAGCATACAGTTAAACATGCTATGCATAAGCCAATTTTTAAGCAAAAGTTTCGTAGGATGTGCGTCGTGGTACAATAGATATCGACTCGGAACGACAAATCGGAGAGCCAATTTCAGTTGAATTCCCTGCATTCACTTACGCAGAAATATCCTTGTGAAAGATATTAATCCGTCTCTTCCATCCAGTTATGTGTTAAATAAATATCACGTATGACACATAACTGACTGAATGCAGATTAGCTTCATTTCTAGAGGCGTTAAAATTGCCAAGAAGCTTCTTGCCCCCAGTTCACCACAGATTGTAAGTCATTTTCAAGATCAGGTGCCAATTTTATTTTACGGAACTTATTTAACTTATTATTAAGATTTTTATCCTAAAACTTAATAAAAAATTCAGTGAATCTTCCTTGTTGGTCGTATATAATGAAAGAAGTTTGAAAGAAAAGTTTCTGTCTAAATATACATTAATACATAAAACTACCTAAAAAATAAAAAATATACCTCTTCTGTCATAAATATATATGGTAGAAACCTAGGTCGCGTAATAATTCGTTTACAAATGAAGAATATTGAAAAATTCTGCAATATAATTGTATTGAACCCTTTGTAATACAAATGTGCACTGTTTTTTATTTTATTATGACCAAAACACACACACACACACACATACATATATATATATATATATATATATATATATATGTCTGCGGCTATACCGCATTGAATACACCGGTTCCCGTCCGATCACCGAAGTTAAGCAACAACGAGAGCCTGGTCAGTACTCAAATGTGTGAGAATTTGGGTATACCAGGTGCTGTAAACGTAAAGGCCAAGAATGGTCCACCGGTCCTCCAGGTTTGAGGGTTAGGTGCAGGGCTAACAACCCTGCCCCGTAAAAACAGTTTGTTACAGAAACAGCAGCAAAAAGTTGCTGTCCTATGCACCATCTGAGTGTGATGAATAAATAATGATGATTATGATATATATATATATATATATATATATATATATATATACGATAAGATATATAACGACAAGAACAAACCAAAGACAAAAAGCAATTAAGCTGACACCTTTTCAACAGAAATCAATTAAACGGACTCCCACTCACGAGTACATTAAAAACAATAAATAAAGCATTTAAAAAATCAATACTTGCACAATAAAAAGGACAAGAAAATTAAATTCAACTGATTTCAAGCGAAATCACTGCCAGAATATACTAAATTAGAGTAGGCTTCTTTTAAATTGACAAGAGGAAAAGTATGCAACAGCAGAAATAAAACAAAAACGCCCTAATCATAACGATGTCCTCACGAAACTTTGAAGTAGGCATGAACCTACTATAGTAAAGTGACAACTTCTTTGTACTAAAACTATATATATATATATATATATATATATATATATATATATTGTTTGAACATAATTTTCAAATTGTCGGTTGCTTATAACCAAGTTTCGTTAAAAGTCATTGATTTCCGTAATATATATATATATATATATATATATATATATATATATATATATATATATATTGTGTGTGTATTTTGGCAGCATTTTTTCATTAATGCAGGTTTCATTGAATAATATAAACAAGTTCTGTCTATTAATGTTGTGTAGGATCCGTTCATACCGTCTGATATACTTGATGGTGATATCGTTGTGAAGACAACAAAAAATCACAGTAATTGTTGATTTTTTTATCGGGTCTAAGCTTTCAGCTCACATAAGCCATAATCAAAGAGTGAATATTAACACACAGTAAACATAGAACATTTAAGCTATTAACAATAAAGAGAATTAAATTGAAAATATAAGTCCATCCCTACCGTGGCGGATGGCCGAAGACAGTGACAAAATAGTGGCGTTGTGGTCCCTGATCTGATTACAGGCATTTGAGTACGTTATTGGAAATATAAAAATTGATTGTATTCAAACCAGGTTTAATTTGTTTAATGTAGATTGCTTCGAGGATTTTTAGTTTCTTTTTATTATTTTCTTGTTTGAGTATGTACTTGTGTTATCAACGAGCGTTTTTCTCAGAAGTGTGCGTTGATAACCGTGTTGTTTTAAATGACGGAATATATTTGAATTTTTATTTAAGTGCAACGTCAGACGCCGTGAGAGCGAATTTGTAGTGTGGCCAATGTAGATATTATTGAGGTTGTTAGAGATACATTCTCTAAACGGACATATGGATTTATATACTACATTGGTTTTTTTGCAAATCACTAACATATATATCACTAATATATTTATATTTATTTTTTAATTCAGATACTTTAATCCAAGTGAAAAAAGCAGGAAGGTAAATTCCAAAAACCCGATCCTAATTAATATTAAAAATTTTATTTTAATATTAAAAATTGATACAGGAAGAGAGCTCCATGTAATAAAATATTACAGAACAAATATAAAAATAAAAAAAATATATTTTAATGAACCTAAATAATACCGACGTTAAATCCGGAATTGTGGATAAATGTAATTGTAATTCTGTGGATACCTGCCCGGTGCAGGGCAAATGTAAATCCACTCAAGTAATTTATGAAGCCCGTATTTCTCCATCTAAGAACAAAGACAATTACCGGGCTTATATTGGCATGTCCGCGGGCCCTTTCAAACAGAGACGTTACAACCACAAGTACTCGTTTTCGAACACTAACCAAAGATTCCAGACGGCACTATCAAGTAGATTCTGGAAAATGAAGGAGGAAGGGCAGGACCCTATAAATCAGCTGGAAATTAATAGGCTCAGCTTGTACCCCAAAACATTTTCATGATAGGTGCTGTCTATGTTTATTGGAAAAGATTCTGATTTTGAAGTATCCTCATCAGGACTTACTTTTGAATCTTAGGAAGGAATTCATTAATAAGTGCCGTCATAGGGCGGATTTTAAAATTTAAATTTTAAATTTTAAGTTTTTTAATTTTTTAATTTTTTTTAATTTTTTAAATTTTTTAAATTTTAAATTTTTTAATTTTTAATTTTTCTTTTTTTTCTTTTTATAATTTTTATGTATATGTGTATGTTTGTGTGTGTATGTGCTTTTTTGTATATATGTATATATGTATATATGTATGTTTGTATATATGTATTTATGTGGAAAAAATTTTTTAGCTATTTAAATGCTCTTTTTTAATATTCATTTATTTTTTATATGTATGTGTGTGTGCATATGTATAATGTATATATATATGTGTGTGTGTGTATGTATATGTGTGCATGTGTGTGTGTACACATATATATATTGTGTGTGTGAATTTTTGCATATGTGTGTACACATATATATGTGTGTATGCGCATGTATGTGTATATAAGTATATAAGTATATAAGTGTGTATGGAATTAAATGTATGTGTGTGTGTGTATGTATGTATATATGTATTCATAATCGAAGAATTGTGTGTGTATGTGTATGTATGTATGTGTTTACTTCTATATGTATGTATAATTATAAATGTTTTTTTTTTTACCTAGCGATATCTTTATTTAGTTTAAATCAAATGACCTAATTTTAAAAAAAAATTATTTTAAATCCTATATCTTTTTATTCCTTTTAAAAATAATTATGCCTTTTTAAGTAAAGGCCTTTTTCTAATACTTCAACGTTTTTAGGAAGTTAGGGTTTTGAATATGTCCAGCTTTTCTTCCCCCCCTTCCTTCCTTTTTCTTTCTTATCTCCCAACTTTTTTCCGTGTTGCTTAACTTTTTTCCGTGTTGCTTAAACTTACATCAATTCAACACGCCGTCTGTTAATTTTTAAGTTACAATTCTGTTTTCTTCTTTTTTTTCTTTTGTGAACCCAGACGATGTCAATTTTTTCTTTTCTTGTTGCCAGTCTAGTAGTAAAATCGTGGAGAGGGAGCACCTAGGAGCTTAGCCCGTAAAGTATTTGTGGAAGAGACAATATATATAAACGAATTCACCTTAAGCAAGGCAGTAGAAACACGAGGACGCAAGGGGTTACTGGTTGTGAAAGAATTAGAAAACAGAAATATTATTATAGATGTGTGATCAGGAAGACAATAAATAATGATTGACACTGCGTTTAAATATTAAGTATCTATATAAATAAAACTGAAGATGTGTGTCACTGTGCATGCATGTGTGTGTGTGTGTGTGTGTGTGTGTGTGTGTGTGTGTGTGTGTGTGTGTGTGTTTTAACCGGAAAGAAATTACTAGAATTGTCTAAAATATATAAAATGCAATCTGAGGTTTACTCAAACTTCTTCAGAAAAAAAAATAAATAGGACTTTGTGAATTTCATTCGTGTAAAAGCTTCATTTGTGTAAAATCTTCTGTACAATAAAGACGGAAGCTGAAAATGGTTCGCCTGAAATAGCCCTATACTTCAACTTAACCATGGAATAACGTATCTGTCTTAATTTTTACACACACACACACACACACACACACACACACACACACACACACACACACATATATATATATATATATATATATATATATATATATATATATATCAGCATGCCTTGTGGGCATAGAAGAATCCAAAGGAGTATCCTTTACATATAATGGTAGGATAACTCTCTAAGAGAGCTCTAAACATATATGCATATAAATACATACAGAGCAAATATGAGAAAAATTAAGACGGACGCGTTATTTCATGGTAATTCGGAAGTATGCCCTATTTGAAGCGAGCCATCTTCAGCTTCCGTCTTTATTCAACGAAGGATTCTACATTCGAATTACCATGAAATAAAGCGTCTATCTTAATTTTTCTTATATATATATATATATATATATATATATATATATATATATATATATAATTGAAGTATGTTTGTGTCAGTTTGCTTGTGTATCCGTGTGTGTATCCTCACTGATTTCTGTTAACATACAATTCCACATTTGTCATCCGAATTGTTTTAAAACTTACACACCCTTTACAAATTTATTCAAGCGGACATTCATTTCGCGCAGCCAACCCAGAAGGAAACATGTAACATTTGCCCAGCCCTATTTTATCCTACTGCGTTGGCTGAAGCTGCACCTATCAGCGCCCCAAGCGGGCACTGCACACTATCCTCTTTATTCCTAGCGATACATATTCTCTTAAAATCACCAACACTTAAATTTCTCATAGAAATTCATTCTCTTCTCATCCCATGCAACTGCTAGTGTGAAAATACATTGAACATGTAACCAGAGACACATGAGACCAAATATTATTTCTTTAAAAATATTTAACCAGTAGAAGGACCATAAAGCACTTAACGTGTTTTTCAATATGGCAGTAAATGCTGGACGATATCATCAAAGATGAAGAAAAAATGTGAAGCAAAGGAAATGTGGTCGTACAGAAGGATGCTGCGAATATCATGGATCGAGCATGTGTGCAATGATGAGGTTTTGGAAAGAATGGAAACGAAAAGGAAATTAATATTGAGCATCAGGAAGAGACAACTAAAGTTACTGGGACATGCAATGAGGAAGGCGGGCTTGGAGAACCTGATACTAAAAGGCCAGATAGAGGGAAAAAACAAGGGAAAGCAGCGGATAACATATTTGATGGGCTTGAGCAGGTGGATGACAGAACGGGGGTTGCGTGGTGTTACAGGAGACAGTGTGCGCTAAGAGCCACCAGGGGTAGAGAGATGTAGAAGGCCATGATCGCTTACGTCCTGAAAGGATAAGGTACATAGAAGAAGAAGAAGAAGAAGAAGAAGAAGAAGAAGAAGAAGAAGAAGAAGAAGAAGAAGACGGATTCTGGCTAAGAAGGTTTATGGCTGTACCTTTCGGGGGAACCTTACCATATGAGTTTGTTCCGCAAAGATGTGGTTCTTCGGAAATGGCTGCCTGAGTTGAACTTCCTCTTTACAATTGGAATACGGAGGGGATAATAGTGTATCAACTCCCTGTTCCTGGTAAGGTTGGTTTCCTCTGATAAATATATCTAATTTTAGTTGATTCAAATAAATAAATGATAAAGACGCAGGCGAGACTATAATTTTAGTTAATACCTTTAGAGGATAAATGGCACTCACAAACAGACAAAATGGTTAGCAAAGAAGCCACTGTGGCTTTTTTCTGTAATCAAGTTCGCTATAAAAAACACTTTAAGGTTCTGAAGTTAGTGAAAATGAACGGACGACGGCGACTCTTCGTCAGAAAATCCACAATCTCCGCTAAAAATGATTCACTTCAGAGACTCATCTTTTTTCTTTTTTTCTTTTTTAAGCTTTATCTCTTGGGCTCGCTTCGCTGACAACTCAATTATCAACAAGTTGGTGCTAAAACTTCTCTTCCCTTCAACCGTTTTAAGTTAGACCCTCCCCACGTCAGGCGCCATGTCCAACTTAACGTCTGTATAAAAACCTAACCCTGCAGCGACAAACGATGCTGACCTCTTAGTTCCGATGTCAATGAATGCCGTGCGATCAAAATAGCAGAAAGATAACATTTACTTCTAATGCCTTTGTTATTTGTCTACAATGGTGCATCAGCGTGAAAACACGTGAGACATTTGCACAAAGGGAGAAGAAATGCCGGAAATAAAAGAAAGAAAGAAAGAAAGAAAGAAAGAAAGAAAGAAAGAAAGAAAACAAATAAATGAAAAAACAACAAAAATGAAGTGGAGAAGAAAGAAAGAAAGAAAGAAAGAAAGAAAGAAATACAACAACTAACAGAAAGAAAGAAAGAAAGAAAGAAAGACTAAAAGAAAGAAAGAATTACAAAAAATTAAAGAAAGAAAAATATAAATAATTAAAGAAAGAAAGAAAAAAAAGAGTAAAAAAGCCAACAAATAGAAAAAATAGAAAGAAGTGGAAAAGAAGGAAAGAAAGTAAGAAAAACAACGGATAGAAAGGTGAAAGAACAAGATAACAAAGAAAGAAAGAAAGAAAGAAAGAAAGAAAGAAAGAAAGAAAGAATTGATAAACGACACCCGAAGGAAAAACGTCGGAAATAAAAGAAAGGGAAAGTAAAAGAAGGAGAGATTTAGTGTGAAAAGAGCAACAAAAGAAAGAAAGAAAGAAAGAAAAAAGGAAAAAGAAAGAAAGAAAGAAAGAATTGATAAACGACACCCGAAGAAAAAACGACGGAAATAAAAGAAAGGGAAAGTAAAAGAAGGAGAGATTTAGTGTGAAAAGAGCAACAAAAGAAAGAAAGAAAGAAAGAAAAAAGGAAAAAGAAAGAAAGAAAGAATTGATAAACGACACCCGAAGAAAAAACGACGGAAATAAAAGAAAGAAAAAGTAAAAGAAAGAAGGATTTAGAGAAAAAAAGCAACAAAAGAACAAAAGAAAAAAAGAAAGGAAGAAAGAAAGAAAGAAGATAAAAGAAAGAAAGAAAGAAAGACAACAAATAAAAGAAAGAAAGAAAGAAAGAAAGAAAGAATTGATAAACGACACCCGAAGGAAAAACGACGGAAATAAAAAAGGAAAAGCAAAATGAAGAGAGATTTCGAGTGAAAAGAGCAACAAAGCGAAACGAATATAATGAAAAAATAAAAAAACATAATGGTGGAAGGCTGATAAAAGTTTCATGGCAAAACGTAGTAACGTATAAATGTATAAAATAAATGATTCTATAAGTAGAAAGAAAAAGATCTTGAAAGAATTTCAAGATTTGAACGTTGTTCAGAAAGGTTCAACAGAAACAACAGATAAAAGGCAAATAATTGAAACGTTAAAAGCGAGAAGCCGTTTTCAGCAAAAACTTACTAATTTTAGATAAAGTAGCCAAAATCCAATCCCTGGCATATAAATTCTTGACAATTCTGAAATCGAGCAATGTCAGGAAGTATAATGTTCTAGCCTTTGTTGCTAATTATTGTCTCCCAAGCATGGCGATTAGGCCACTATGATACAAGGGGTTACTGAGGACGAAAGAAAACGAGAAAACTTTATCGAGGACGAGAACTACAAAAAGAAAAGATTTTTGAAAGAGTAAAGATGGCGACTGGCTTTTCATTTAAATCTTTTAAGATTGCAGTAGGCATGGAAGCGAGTGATATGAAAAGAGTTCTACAGACGATAAGTGCAATAACATACGGTTGTATCTAGGGAGCTAGCCAGTAAAATTGTAAGACGTATTTTCCTAATCAGTCAGTTAAGTGCCATACGTGAAACACGCGTGGGCGATCATGTCTCGAAAGAGACATGACTGACTAAGCAGAAGATTATTCCGCAGGTTGCCATTGCTTTCTGCGGTAGACTGGTTGCCGACCAAGGCTGTAGAACCCAATCTGTCCTGTTATTTAACCTATAACTGGAAGGAATAGACGGATTAATACCTTTCCCAAGGGTATTTGCGCGTAAGTGAATGCAATGAATTCAACTGGAATTTGAACTCGGCTCCCCGATTTCTCGTTCCGATCCGATATCCACTGGACCACATACGTTTAAATTCATGCAATCGAGACACTAAGAAGGACGTTCTCAAAACAATTAACAATGAAAATATTTGTAGAAAAGCCAGAGGAAAGATGCGAAGAAGCGACAAAAAGCCAGAGAAATAATCGGCAAAGCTTTAGTGTCGGATGTAGTTAAGGTTAACGAGTTTGCTCAGTTTACAAACATAATACGCATTATTATATCCGCATTATAATAAAACCTTAAAACACGAACGGAACGGAATAGCTGAAAGAAAAGAAATGAGAAAGGAATGACAAATCTGCTTGGTTTACAAAGACAGTTTATACCGTCAAGCCATACCAAATAATTATATGTACATATTTACACGTGTCTGAATGGAAAAGAGTAAAAGATTGGAAAAGAGAAAACCGGAAACCACATCCTAAACAGGGAACAAGGGATGAGACTCTACACCTGTACAATAGACGTGGGTGGAGTGAACCGGATGATAGTTTTAGTCTATTCACTCCAATTGAAAAAAAAAAAAAAAAAAAAAATTAGTAAAGAATGGAAAAGAGTAAAAGATTGAAAAGAGAAACCGGAAACCACATCCTAAACAGGGAACAAGGATGAGACTCTACACCTGTACAATAGACGGGGGTGGAGTGTGAACCGTGCGATAGTTTAGTCTATCTACTCCAATTGAAAAAAAAAATTAGTAAAAGAATGGAAAAGAGTAAAAGATTGGAAAAGAGAAAACCGGAAACCACATCCTAAACAGGGAACAAGGGATGAGACTCTACACCTGTACAATAGACGGGGGTGGAGTGAACCGTATGATAGTTTAGTCTATCTACTCCAATTGAAAAAAAATTAGTAAAAGAATGGAAAAGAGTAAAAGATTGGAAAAGAGAAAACCGGAAACCACATCCTAAACAGGGAACAAGGGATGAGACTCTACACCTGTACAATAGACGGGGTGGAGTGTGAACCGGATGATAGTTTAGTCTATGTACTCCAATTGAAAAAAAATTAGTAAAAGAATGGAAAAGAGTAAAAGATTGGAAAAGAGAAAACCGGAAACCACATCCTAAACAGGGAACAAGGGATGAGACTCTACACCTGTACAACAGAACGGGGGTAGAACGATGATAGTTTAGTATGCTCCAATTGAAAAAAATTAACCTAAAAGTGGAAAGAGTAAAAGATTGGAAAAGAGACTGACATTTCCAAACAGGAACAAGGGATGAGACTCATAACTGTACAAAGACGGGGTGGAGTGTGAACCGGAATTGATAAAAAAAATTTAGTCTAAAATGTACCAATTGGAAAAAAATTGTAAAAGAATGGAAAAGAGAAAAGATTGGAAAAGAGAAAACCGGAAACCACATCCTAAACAGGGAACAAGGGATGAGACTCTACACCTGTACAATAGACGGGGGTGGAGTGTGAACCGTATGATAGTTTAGTCTATCTACTCCAATTGAAAAAAAATTAGTAAAAGAATGGAAAAGAGTAAAAGATTGGAAAAGAGAAAACCGGAAACCACATCCTAAACAGGGAACAAGGGATGAGACTCTACACCTGTACAATAGACGGGGGTGGAGTGTGAACCGGTATGATAGTTTAGTCTATCTACTCCAATTGAAAAAAATTAGTAAAAGAATGGAAAAGAGTAAAAGATTGGAAAAGAGAAAACCGGAAACCACATCCTAAACAGGGAACAAGGGATGAGACTCTACACCTGTACAATAGACGGGGGTGGAGTGGGGTGAACCGGATGATAGTTTAGTCTATCTACTCCAATTGAAAAAAAATTAGTAAAAGAATGGAAAAGAGTAAAAGATTGGAAAAGAGAAAACCGGAAACCACATCCTAAACAGGGAACAAGGGATGAGACTTTACACCTGTACAATAGACGGGGGGTGGAGTGTGAACCGTATGATAGTTTAGTCTATCACCTAATTGAAAAAAATTAGTAAAAGAATGGAAAAGAGTAAAAGATTGGAAAAGAGAAAACCGGAAACCACATCCTAAACAGGGAACAAGGGATGAGACTCTACACCTGTACAATAGACGGGGGTGGAGTGTGAACCGTATGATAGTTTAGTCTATCTACTCCAATTGAAAAAAAAATTAGTAAAAGAATGGAAAAGAGTAAAAGATTGGAAAAGAGAAAACCGGAAACCACATCCTAAACAGGGAACAAGGGATGAGACTCTACACCTGTACAATAGACGGGGGTGGAGTGTGAACCGGATGATAGTTTAGTCTATGTACTCCAATTGAAAAAAAAATTAGTAAAAGAATGGAAAAGAGTAAAAGATTGGAAAAGAGAAAACCGGAAACCACATCCTAAACAGGGAACAAGGGATGAGACTCTACACCTGTACAATAGACGGGGGTGGAGTGTGAACCGTATGATAGTTTAGTCTATCTACTCCAATTGAAAAAAAATTAGTAAAAGAATGGAAAAGAGTAAAAGATTGGAAAAGAGAAAACCGGAAACCACATCCTAAACAGGGAACAAGGGATGAGACTCTACACCTGTACAATAGACGGGGATGGAGTGTGAACCGGGTGATAAATAGATCTATCTACTCCAATTGAAAAAAAATGAGTAAAAGAATGGAAAAGAGTAAAATATTGGAAAAGAGAAAGCCAGAAATCACATCCTAAACAGGGAACAAGGGATGAGCCTCTACACCTGTACAATAGACGTGGGTGGAGTGTGAACCGGGCGATAGTTTAGTCTATCTACTCCAATTAACTTAGCCAAACACAAGGTCTACATATATCACGCATATACACTTGGGAACGGCATGAACCCACCTTTTTTCTCTATATATGTTATTTAGTGAGACTTGTATAATTACATAATTATCATTTCCAACTCACCGGCGTGATGTGGCTTCCCTGTGCCTCTTCTAAAAGTACTTTCATGGCTTCTGCTCCGATGAACTTAGAGCACTGGTGCCGCCTAAGCAGGAATTTACACGAGATACTAAATTAGCAACTAGGTCCCACCCTTTTACAGTTAAACAGATAAGATGTAACCGTAAATTCTACTCCAACAGCTTCTTTTCTCGCGCGTCCCGCCTGTGGAACTTCCTTCCACAAGTCTGCTACCCCGACAGCTACAATCTCCAGGTGTTTAAATGTAGGGTCAATTGACACCTCCTATCACACTAACTTCCTAACACTCTCATCTACCCAACCCTCATTCTCGGTATCCTTACCCGCCTATCATCCACCCTCTGACATTTCCTATATTTAATCATCCTTTCTCCACTCTATGTAGCCCCCTGCGCAGTAGTGGCAGTGACATGCTTTGCTCGAGGTGAAACGCTTATAAAAAAAAAAAAAAAATATATATATATATATATATATATATATATATATATATATATATAAATTATTTTCTGTCTTTAAATATCCTGCAATTGGTTGATAAGCAGTAAAAACGAATTAATCATGTTGAACACCGGTAGAGATTTACCCATTATTACCTGTTTTCGATTAGGTTTCCGGTTCTTTCTAAAGTCTTTTTCCTGTGATTTTCAATAACCCTTAATGGTGTTAACGCCTTGCTTGGGACGAATTGATTAAAAAGAAACAATTTATTGATGAATTCTTTTTAAATCAAGTGATCTTATGTCTCTCACTTTTTGTTTTTACTTCGTATAGAACTTTAGTCAAATTCTTATTACAAGTTGTTTATGTTTGCATCCGACCAAATAACAGGTCCTGTATTCTGCAATGAGTTTACCATTCTCATTCGAAGATAATTTGACACCGGAGGCTTTATAATTCACACCTAGACTCCCTGCTATACGTGAACTTTTGTCCAAGCCTAGCTCTCTGTAATATTGATAATGGATATCTTGTGTAGACTAGAGTTGGAGTAATGAAGTTCCTTTAGTTCACCAGAGAAGAAAAACGTTTTAAAAACAATATGAAGCAATTCCAGACTTTATATTTAACATAATTGTTTTATGACTTTTTTTTTTCATAGACAACCAAATTGTGTTTAACGTGTAGAAACTATGATAGCTTAATGTCTGTTTTTCTTATCTTTTTTGTACATAATATTTGCATTCGATTCAGATTAGGCTAAATAATGGCCTATATCGACTGTCTGGCTTTAGTTGCATGTTTCAGGTTGTAACAATTATTAAAACAAAAAGCAAATACACAAACAAACCAGACATCTACATTTAAGAGAAATAAAGTGCGATAATATCACCATGGTGCAATGGCTAAGCTTAGCTG
This sequence comes from Ascarosepion bandense, assembly GCA_037127315.1. NCBI lineage: Eukaryota > Metazoa > Mollusca > Cephalopoda > Sepiida > Sepiidae > Ascarosepion > Ascarosepion bandense. Next base: position 2,502,981 of record JBBBDQ010029610.1, read on the forward strand.
ATGATTAATACGTGATAAATTCGATGTTCACTGAGTGCTCGATGATGTGGTCTTGTGTCAGACTATGCAAAGTTAGACTGATACTAACAGAGTTGGGTACGTCCTTGAAAGGTAGATTTTAACAAGTTAAACAAAAAGACTATTATTATTATTATTATTATTATTATTATTGATATCGTGTGTCACCAAGTGCTCGATTCATGTGGTCTGTTGTCAGACTAAGCTGAGCCAATATCAGCAGAGCCAGCTACCTCTTTGGGAGCTATAGTTTAACACGCTAAATAACCAGATCATTATTGTTTTACTGATATCGACTCTCACCGAGTCCTCGCTTCATGTAGACTTGTGTCAGCCGCAGCTAAGCCAATATTAGCAAAACCAGCTACCTCGTTGAGTGCTTCAAGTTAACAAGCTAAACAAACAAACAAACCATTATTGTTTTTCCTGATATCGACTCTCACCGAGTCCTCGCTTCATGTAGCTATGTGTCAGACTCGGCTAAGCTAATATTAGCAGAGCCAGCTACTTCGTTGAGAGCCACAGGTTAACAAGATAAACAAACAAACGATTACTGTTTTACTGATATCAACTCTCACTGTGCTCGGTATATATGGCTTTGTGTTAGATGGCGTTTACTAAAAAAAACTATTATGTAAATTTTTGTAACTTTGTATAATATTTATGCATTACATCTTAATCTATATTCGGTAAAAATTTCATTGCTTATCATGCATTACTTTTTAAGTAATACACATATTTATGTCTTTGTTGTTTCCGTTCTTTATATTATGGCCGCTACTGCATCTGCTGCTCTCCTTGGGCTTCTTGACAAAATACAAAGGAGGATCTGTAACGTGGTTGATACTGACTTGGCAGACCGGCTGCAGCCGCTCTCACACCGGCGTGATGTAGCTTCCCTGTGCCTCTTCTACAAGTACTTTCATGGCTTCTGCTCCGATGAGCTTAGATCACTGGTGCCGCCCAAGCACAAATTTACACGAGATACTAGATTAGCAACTAGGTCCCACCCTTTTACAGTTAAACAAATAAGATGTAACCGTAAATTCTACTCCAACAGCTTCTTTTCTCGCGCTTCCCGCCTGTGGAACTCCCTTCCACAAGTCTGCTTTCCCGACAGTTACAATCTCCAGGTGTTTAAATGTAGGGTCAATAGACACCTCCTATCACACTAACTCCCAACTATTCTCACAACACTCTCATCTACCCAACCCTCATTCTCGGTATCCTCACCCGCCTATCACCCACTCTCTGTTATTTCCTATATTTAACCAGCCTTTCTCCTCTCTACGTAGCCCCCTGCACAGTAGTGGCAGTGACATGCCTTGCTCGGGGTGAAACGCTTATAAAAAAAAATTTAAAAAAATCCACATACAAGCCTGTTTCCTGTATCACAGCTCATCAGTGAGACTAGACATCCACTTGCTTCTGGTCCGGATCGAAACTCGACCGATTTTGTATCAGTCGGAATCGCTAACTACTAAGTCATAACCGCATGGAATCAGAGAAGGGAAATTTTAACGTGTCGTATATAAGCAGTGTATATATATTCAAGAATAGACTAATCAAGATATTCTAGTTCTAATTTCATGTGCCGTTATCACGTCTGACGTCTGGATGTAGACGATTATGGCGTTCGAAAACTTCATGTTACTCCTGTGTTGTGTATTTTACTCCCCAGAACCTACCCTTCGTACATGCTTAGAATATTGCTACCACATAGGGCCCAGTTCTTCTACTATTTATCTAGAGAGCCTTGATAAAATCCAAAAACGAATCACTAATATTATTCGTCGTGGTCCGGCATCGCTTTCATACCGCTGGATGGTTGCCTCCTTGTAACTTTTCTGTAAATATATTCCTGATTAATTCTTTGCTATGATACCAAATTTTATGAATTCAGAAAAATTACTAGGCTGCCGTTGAGATCCTATTAATTTACTGTTGAATTTGGTTATATGTAATTGGAAGTTCTCTGCTAACAGATTTTCTTCTCGCACTTATCGCATGTGGAACTCGCATTCGGCTCTATGCTTTTAAACCAAATTTAATTTGCAAAGATTTAAACGCAATGTCAATCGCTAACCACTGTCCTTTTGATTACTCTTCTTTTTTTCTTACTTCTTAGTAATGTTTCTGTTGTCAAATTTTCCAGCCAACCTTTCTGTGCCAGGGTCGATTACACCCACGTTGTGTTGTTGATCTCGGATTAGCCAATGCAGGATTGCTTGTTGTCACTTGAGAAGGTTGGCCCAGAAACGCGTGGGACTGCTATATAATGAAAACCAGATTTAAGACCGCAACGACATGGTGTAGATTTATATATCTACATATATCGAATAAATGCATGATTACAAACATGCCAAAGGTAAGCGACGAAAAAGATATCAGTTGGCTGGTATTTCAGTAGCACGATATTATCCGTGTTCTATTACCTCCAAAGGATGATGGTTTATTCAACTTCCAGCTGAGTGAATTTGAACTGACCATCTCTCTCTCTCTCTCTCTCTCTCTCTCTCTCTCTCTCTCTCTCTCTCTCTCTCTCTCTCATACAAACACACTCAGTTTTTGACTTTATTTCTTCGAATTTTTTATGCTTTTCTCTGTCTTTTTCCTTCATTATTTTCATTCTATTTTTCTTTTAGAATTGGTCTTTTTGCGATTCCTTTTTCATTTCCTTCCTTATTCCCTTAAATTCTTTCTTTCTTCGAATCAACGTGTTTCTTTTTCCTTCGTCCTTCATTCTGTTGCTCTTTCCTTACTTTCTCCCACCCATCTTCCCTTTTATTTTTGCTTTCTTTTATTTTTTTTATTTTCCGCCGTCTTTCATCCCGTCTTTCCTGCTTTAACGCCTTCCTTCCTTGTGTCTTTTTTTCCTATCCCGTTTTTCTTTTTCTTTTTTTTCCATATTTGATATTCTTTCCTTTCATTTTTCTATGCGTTCTTCTTCCCTATTTTTCTTCCTTCATTATTTTCATTCTCTAGTTTTTCCTTTAAAATTGGCACTTTCCTTCCTTCCTTCCTTCCTTCCTTCCTTCCTTCCTTCCTTCCTCAGCTTTTACTTTTTACTTTGAACTGATTAGTGTTCCTCTTTCTTTACTTTCTTCTGTTTAACTTTCTTTCCCTCTCGGCTTTCATTTTTTACTTGTCCCTTTAATCATTAGCCTTTCCTTCTTTCACACACTTTTTTTCCTTCATTCCACCCATCCTGTTTTTCTTTTCTTTTTCTTTCAGTCGCTCCTGCCTCACATCAACATGGATTAGGCTCGTCTCCCTGGAAGTAAAACACTGCGCCTACTCGGGTTAATTCTCACAACAGACCTCAAGTGGAATGTCTACAGAGAATCCATAGCTAAATCCGCTGCTAAGAAGATCGGTTCTCTGTACAGGGCCAGGAAGTTTTTCCCGGTTGAAACAATCCTGGACATACACAAATCTACCCTGCGCTCGTACATTGAATACTGCTGCCATATCTGGTCGGGTGCTCCTGCTATCCACCTAGGAGTCCTTGACAAAATTCAACGGAGAATCTTCAATGTTATCGATCGTGACTTGGCAGCTCGGATACAGTCACGTTCTCACCAACGCAGTGTGGCTTCTCTGTGTTAATTCTACAAGTACTTTCACTACTTTCGCTCCCATGAACTTAGTTCACTGGTGCCCTCTATATATGAATTTACTTGAGCCACAACATTAGCAACTAGGTACCATCCTTTTACTGTGAAACCAATAAAATTTAAAGGCAAATTCTACACTTAAAGCTTCTTTTCTAGCACTTCCCGCCTGTGAAATTCCCTTCTGTCTACTTGCTTCCTCGACAGTTACAATCTCCAGGAATTTAAATGTAAAGTCAATAGTCATCTCTTATCTCATTGACATGCATCCTCACTTTTATGTTCCTTTATCAGTCCGCTCTACTCTCATCAGTATTCTAATCCTTCTCTTATCCACTTCCTGACACCCCCTATAACTAGTCACTCTTTCTCATAACTTTCCTCCTATGTAAGCCCCTGCAAAACAGTGGCAGTAAAATACCTTGCTTGGGGCGATATGATTATAAAAAAAATTCTATACTATTATAATATGGATATAAAGTGGGGGTTCAGTTCTACGTTACAATCATTATATAAACTGATCACGCACTTTATGGCCACAGTCATCCTTCTCTTAACCACTTTCTGACAACCTCATATAACCTGTCACTCTTTCTCATAACTTTCCTCCTATGTAACCCCTTGCAAAACAGTGGCAGTAAAATGCCTAGCTTGGGGCGAAATTATTATAAAAAAGTAGATAGATAGATAGATAGATAGTAACGTGGCTGAGATAGATAGATAGATAGATAGATAGATAGATAGATAGATAGATAGATATAACGTGACTGAGATAGATAGATAGATAGATAGATAGATAGATAGATAGATAGATAGTAACGTGACTGAGATAGATAGATAGATAGATAGATAGATAGATAGATAGATAGATACGAAAAATATGCCTATTTAAATGTAAAGTCAATAGTCATCTCCTATTTCACTGACTTGCATCCTCTATCTCATGCTTGTTTTCCTTCCTTCTTCTCATCTTTTCTTCTTTCTCACGTTTCTATCTTCCTTCTTTATCACTTTCCTTCCTTCCTTTCTTCCTTCTTTCTTTCTTTCCTTACGACCAAACTGTTTATTAATTCGTCTTTGTTCGTCGTCTTCTTTTCTCTATTCTTTCTTCTTTATTTCATTTTTTTCCTTCCTTTTTTTTCTATCTTTCCTCTCTTCCTTTATTCTTTCTTTACTTTCTCCGTACCTTCCTTTGAGGAACCTATTTTACTGATTTTTACCCATTAAAGATATCATCAATTTCAACCAGGGCTACACTAGCTGCTCGCTCAGTGACGACCGTTTGTTTCCTTGTAAAGTAACGCCTAATATTATCACTTTTACTTGTCACTCTACATATATAAATGCGCGGACCATTTGTATGCACTTATAACCTTATCATTTATATTTTTCAATCCATCTTCTCTCTGTAACGACTGTATGAACGATCTTAATTTGTTATAAGACGTCGTGGAATCTCAAATATCACTGGGTTCTTGGCATTTCTCCAATAATCCTCTTTGCATTTACACTAAAGACATAATATCACAGACAGTACTAATCACTCTAGCTTGTTTAACCTGCGGCCAATCAACGATCTTCCCGCTTTAACTTAAATTTGTCATTTAAGGATTGGTAGTTATCTTTTCTGGCTAGAGGTTACTCAGTCCTTAAAATTAATAGATCAGCTGCTGTCATTGTGATTGCATCAAAATTATTTTGAACACACTACACAAGCTCAAGTTCCCTTTAGTTGGGTTTCCTTCCTTCCGTTCGTCTTTTCTTTCCGTTTTCATTATTTTGATATTATTATCGCCGTAATCCTTCGCTTTCATCTTCCGATCCTTTTTTCCTTCTCTATTTTCATCCTCCTTTTCTTCTTCTTCATTTTTTTTTATCTCTCTGTGTTTCATTTTTTCCTTTTTTCTACTTTCTTTTTTAACTGTTTCCCCACAATCATGGCGACAATACTACCACAACGCAAAGAGTTAAAAGGTAAGAGAATGAAGGAGAATGAAAAAAATTCAAAAAACTGAGAATGGGGAGGTTGAAGAAAAGGACAATAAAAGAACAGGTTTCAAAAAGACAGTAGATGGCGTTTGATGTTGCATTCAAATTTTTGATGATTGTAGTAATCATGGAAGCAAAAATCGTAAAGAATCTTCACAGGTGGGAAACGAAATAAAAAATACTGATAGAGTAGGATTGGCGGTTGCATCTAACTAGTTCAACACTAAAACTTTGAGACCTAGTTGTCAATCTAGTAGCAAGCTTAAATACATGTAATCTGGGTACCAGAGAAAAAATTGATTAGAAAATCTGCCATGGAAATATTTCTATAACAGGGAGAAGTCACGTGACGTCGATGAGGAAGTGATTGGAGATGAGATGCCGACTTAGAATCAGTTTTATTGCAGTCCTTTCTCTGGATTTTGTCAAGAATCTGGCGATGTACAGCAGGTTTTATTTATTTATTTTTTGTTTTTTGTTTGTTTTTGTTTTTTGTTTTTTGTTTTGTTTTTTGTTTTGTTATATTTTTTTTTTCTTTACCAGCGTATCAACGTCCATGGGTTACTTAATGCCTAAATCTAACTATTTTGTACGCAATTTTGTTTTCGAGATAATAATGGTATTAGCTATACAAGTCTTACTAAATAACCCATAGATGGAGAATAAGAGGTGGATTCGTAAGTTTCTTTCGTCTATATTTCCTATATAGACCCCATTGCAGATTATTACGTTTTTTTATTATTAAAAAAATATTTTGATATGTGTTTGTTTCATAATCACATGCAGGGTCATAACCAATGACGGGTGCTGGTGAATGAGGGGATTTCGTGTTGTTTCTATTTAGTTAAACAAAATACTTACTTCAACAAAGTCCTACATTTTCTACAATGAACAGGGAGATGTGGAGGGCTATGATCACCTACGTCCTGAAGGGACACGGCACATAGAAAAAGAAGAAAAAAATAATAAGAAGAAGAATAGTCTATCAGATCAGTATACTTATATATATATATATATATTGTAACGTTTTCATCCATGGTTGTATTGAAATTAAAATATGGAAAAGACCCAGACATGACGTGGTGTATAGTGAAACAGGCCAGCCTTACAACATTGGCAAAATATGAAGACTGTGCCAGGAAGAAAGGTTAGTGATTATGTTATTCTCAAAAAAATGAATTACTGAATGAAAGAATAGAAATTACGACTAAGTATAACCATACCAAAATATACCTATTAGCTTCGTACAACCATGGATGAAAACGTTATAAGTTCTTGTAATTTTAAAAATTGCGCGTTCAAAGATTCCCCGTTACGTGAGAATTAAAAAAATCACCCTGACGTAAGCGTTCTTAAAAAAAAACAGTAAACGGTAAAACCAGTTTTGCAAATAGAATGAAGACATCACTCATGGTAGAAACCTAGGTCTCGTAATAACTAGTTTAAAAATTGAAAATATTTAAAAGTTCTACAATATTGAACACTTTTTTTTTTATACAAATGAGTACTGGTGTAATTTTATTATAACCAACAACTAAGTAATTAAACGATATATATAATATATATATATATATATATATATATATATACATATATATATATATATATATATATATATATATATATATATATATATATTAAGCGTTTCACCCCGAGCAAGGCATTTCACTGTACTACTGCGCAGGGGGCTACATAGAGTGGAGAAAGGATGGTTAAATATAGGAAATGTCAGAGGGTGGGTGATAGGCGGGTAAGGATACCGAGAATGAGGGTTGGGTAGATGAGAGTGTTGGGAGTTAGTGTGATAGGAGGTGCCTATTGACCCCACATTTAATCACCTTAAGATTGTAGCTGTCTGGAAAGCAGACATGTCGAAGGGAATTCCACAGGCGGGAAGCGCGAGAAAAGAAGCTGTTGGTGTAGAATTTACGGTTACATCTTATCTGTTTAACTGTAAAAGGGTGGAACCTAGTTGCTAATCTAGTATCTCGTGTAATTCGTGCTTAGGCGGCACCAATGATCTGGGTTCATCGGAGCAGAAGCCATGAAAGTACTTGTAGAAGAGGCACAGGGAAGCCACATCACGCCTGTGAGAGAGTAGTTGCAGACGGTCTGCCAAGTCAGTATCAAGCACGTTACAGATTCTCCTTTGTATTTGGTCAAGAAGCCCAAGGAGAGCAGCAGGGGCACCCGACCAGATGTGGCAGCAGTATTCAATACATGGGCGGATGGTAGATTTGTATATGTGCAGGATAGATTCAGGCGGGAAAAACTCCCGGGCCCTGCACAGAGAGCCAACTTTCATAGCGGCAGATTTGGCAATGGATTCGATATAGTCATTCCATTTGAGGTCCGTCGAAATTGTAAGGTATATATATATATATATATATATATATATATATATATATATATACAAATGAATAAGGAACGAAGAAAATAATGGCAATGTTTAAATCATTAATTCAAAATAGTGCTGAATATAAAAAATATATCGATGAATATTTATTATTAATTTGTATTTTAGAACATGTACAAACTACTACAAAATTGTACATTTTGTTTCAACATTCAAAAAACATTGTCTCATCAGGTGTTCTTTCAATGTCGTAACAAAATGTACAATTTTGTAGTAGTTTGTAATTAGTACATATACTGAAATATAACTAATAACAAATATATACACTAGCGGCCATAATCATTAGACCACCCCAGTTTTTATTAAAAGAAATTATGTATTTCATACTATTTTTAGTATTTATTGCCAAATGAAAATAGAATGGTTCTTTTGTTATTATAACTTTGCAAAATTTTACAAGGCAAGGAAGCAAAGATGAACTCATCTGAATTACCCTAAATGTTCTTCATTCTTTCATTGATGAAACTGCAATATACGTAATTATTAAAAATTTACAAATTCATTTGATGCATATGTTATTGTGCAGTATTAACAAAAGAACCCTTCTATTTTCATTTACAATTATTCACTTGGCAATAAATACTAAAAACTAGTATGAAATCCATCATTTTTTAAAACACTGAAGTGGCCAAATAATTATGGCCAGTATATATATATATATCTTTCTCTCCTACTCTGACTCTGCCTCACGATCTTTCTCTCTCTCTCTCTCTCTCTCTCTCTCTCTCTCTCTCTCTCGCTCTCGTTCTCTCTATATATATTTAGTGTATCGAGGCAGCAGATAATTTCCTAAAACCTATATTGTTAAATATAGCAGACAATGCATGTCTATTATGTTTAATCATGAGCCGTTATAAACATCGTATTTTAGTTTTAATTTCAGGTGAAAATAAAGAAAATAATTTACCAACATTTGCATATTTTTTATTTTGCTGATTCTAAGGTTTCGGCTCACATGAGCCATCGTCAGACTGGTTACAGGGACGTTAATATAATGACATCCACCATCGAAGATGATATTACCTTGTGTTGACATAAAACATTTCTAAGCGATGATAACAATCACTGAAATGCAGACGCAGGTCGTAAATTTGTAATTGTAGTTCTATGACGTCACACCTCGTGAGAAACCGACATGTTAACAGAACAATATGTCTAAAGGCAATGTAATGTGTTGTGACTAAATTGAATCTGATTTTGTAATTACAAGCATGACGAAACAACTCTCAAAAACATAATAGTTAGAAATGTTAAACCAATTAATAATAATGATCAAATTAAGCTCATGATATATTATAAAAAATTAAAATAATTGACCTCATAGTTTCTAATAATCTTACAACCACAGAAGTAAATCCAATAAATTACAGTTATTTAAGTGAAGCTACTGTTGCAAATTTTCAAGACTATGGAAAAATCTGAATTTCGTGTGTTGATAAATTACTGTCAAATCAAAGCAATGAATTGACCAGTGTTAATCAGACTCTGCTCCGTCGGGAACAACGGTTAAGAGGTGATATGCTGACTTTAAAGACGGTCGTACAGACATAAATGATGTTGAACGCTCATGTCCTCTAAAATCGACAGTTCTCCCAAAACACCAAAACGATCCACAAAATTGTTTTGACCGTCAATTGAATTTAAGTGAGATAGTAGAAAAGTTAAACATATCAGAAGACAGCAATATATTCACCATTTTGCTTGAAAATCTGTGAATAAGAAAGCTATGTTTAAAGTGGGTGCAGTGTTTTCTCACAGTCGATTAAAAACAACAACGCGTCGAAGATTCAACAAATTCAAAGCGTTGTTTGCAACTGTTTAAACGCAATAATAAGAAGTTTTTGCTTAAATATGTGACAATGAATGAAGCATGAATCCACCACATCAATCCGGAGTCAAATTGGCAGTCAGCTGAGTGGACAGCAGCAGGTGTAACCTGTCCAAAGCGACCAAAGACACAAACATCAAGAGGCAAGGTTTTGGTCTCTGTATTTTGGGATGCGCAAGATATTTTATTCATCGATTACCTAGAGAAAGAAATAATCATCGATAGCGAATATTATTGGTGCATTTGATGGAATAAATCGCAAAAAAAAACAGCCACAAATGAAGAAGAAAAATGTCATCTTTCACCAAAACAACGCAACGTATTACAAGTCGATCGCAACGAATTTAAATGTAAGGTCAATAGACATCTCCTATTTCACTAACTCGCATCCGTTCTACCAAGCTCTATTTTCCATCCACTCCATCCCCATTTCACCGGTATTCTCATCCGTCTATTACCCTCCTCCTGACATCCCCAATAACTAACCCCTCCTTCTCATCACTTTCCCCGATGTAACCATCTGCGCAACAGTGGCAGTAAAACTGCCTTGATTGGGGTGAAATGATTTTTAAAATAACTACATGAATTGCACTTCGAATTGCTTCATCATTCACCGTATTCTCCAGATCTGGCACCCCAGCGACTACTGGCTGTTTGCAGACCTCAAACGAATGATCCAGGAAAAGAGATTCGGCTTGAATAAAGAAATGATATCGGAAAGTGAGTCGTAATTTTCACAAAAAATGCAGCAAATCTTTAGAAAAGCGATTTTTGCTTGGGGTGAAACGATTAAAACACACAGAGACAGAGAGAGAGAGACAGAGAGAGAGGTTTTATTTGGTATGCCCGAAATTTATTGAGTGATATGTTAGGTAAATTTGGCGAGCCTCTCTCTCTCTCTCTCTCTCTCTCTCTCTCTCTCTCTCTCTCTCTCTCTCTCTGTGTTTTAATCGTTTCACCCCAAGCAAACATAAAAGAGAACAAGTTCAGGGGGAGTCGAAGAAAGAATAAGAGAAAGATGGGAATCATGGCGATAAAAGATGGTCATTATGTTGCACTTAAACCTTTAGAGATTGTAGCTGTCAGGGAAGAAAGTTAATGGAAGAGAGTTTCGCAAGCGAGAAGTGCGAGAAAAGAAACTAATGAGTAGAAGAGGCGGTTATATTTGATTGTTCTGACAGGAAAACGATGGGACCTATTTGCCGATCTAGTGGTACAAGCAAACTTGTGTGGTCGGAGTAGCAGAGAGAGAAGTTCGTCAGAGCAAAAAACCTGAAAATATTTCTAGAAAAAATGAGTGAAAAGCTACATACGATCGGTGAGAAATCCAGATCGATTATATTGCGCATCCTTTTTTGGATTTTGTCGAGAATCTCGAGATGAATAGCAGGAGCACCTGACCAGATATGGCAACAATATTCAATGCACGGGCAAATGATGGATTACAAGTCAGGACCGATTACATTGCATATCCTCAATTGGATTTTGTCAAGAACCTCGAGATGAATAGCAGGAGCATCTGACCAGATATGGCAACAGTATTCAATGCCAAAATTTAACCAAACACATGAAAAAAAACTTCAATTTCAGCTTCACCTTACGTACTTGTAGCAGTTTAGCTACAAGTACGTAAACCATCACCTTGGTTTAACGAAATCATACGAAATTTTTCCCTAGTTTGAAATGAATATTCTTAAAACATACATATACATTTTTCGAATATCCTGGCTGATAGAAGAAAAAAAAAAAAAAATATATATATATATATATATATATATACAGTTTTAAAATACAAGGAGTAAAAATAACGTTTAAGTAATAAAAATCTGACAGATAGATAGATAGATAGATAGATAGATCTCTTTTCTTTACAAATTCTTTTTCTTCTATGTGACTTGTCCTTTCAGGACGAAGGCAATCATGGCTTTCCACGTCTCCCTATCCCTGGTGGCTCTTAGCACGCTTTCTCTTTTTACACGACGCAACCCCCGTTCTATCATCCACCTGATTCAGTCCTTCAAATATGTTATCCGCTGCTGCTTTCACTATCACTTTTTCCTTCTATCTGGACTGTTAGTATTGACGCACCGAATTCCAATATGAAAGAACAATAATCGATTTCACAGGATATTTTGCAATAATCAACGAGATAATCAACATCAGCCAATCTATGGACACCTGATGATGACCAGAGGGTATTTGATCAAAACGCTGTGTCTATTTTCACACCTATATCAACTAAAGTTCAAAATAATTCTAATTATTCAAAATTACTCATCTCAGAAATAAATATAAACTAAATGAGATACCTTGAACTAACCTCAAAAGCAAACATTGAAAACTGCAAATATAAATATCGGCTATAACAAAATCAATTCTTACTAAAGCCAATATTCAACGCTTATCGAATTTGGAGATTTTTTTTTAATTTTAAAGAAACCTATTTTTGATCAAGAAAATTACGATTGTAGACCGTTGATAATGTTTCACAGAAACGTCTTTATGAAAAACTGAAATATTAAAAGCCAGAAATGAATTAGTTGACCTTTTTTCCGTTGTATTTCCACCAGTCAGCATGACATTGTCTTCGCTTGTTATAACTCATGGGATCTGGAAAGTTCTTGATCTCGTTTCATTCGTAAGCTTAACAGTAATCCTTGTTTTTGCTATAAGCCATAAGTATAAATCCTAATCCCAACTCTTATTCATGTATCCTTGTAGATAGATAGATAGATAGATAGATAGATAGATAGATAGATAGATAGATTATCAAACTGAGATAGATAGATAGATAGATAGATAGATAGATAGATAGATAGATAGATAGATAGATAGAAAAATTATCAAACTGAGATAGATAGATAGATAGATAGATAGATAGATAGATAGATATATAGATAGATAGATAGATAGATTAGCAAACTGACATAGATAGATAGATAGATAGATAGATAGATAGATAGATAGATAGATAGATAGATAGAAAAATTATCAAACTGAGATAGATAGATAGATAGATAGATAGATAGATAGATAGATAGATAGAAAAATTATCAAACTGAGATAGATAGATAGATAGATAGATAGATAGATAGATAGATAGATTAGCAAACTGACATAGATAGATAGATAGATAGATAGATAGATAGATAGATAGATACTAATTTCTAGAGAAAGACTGACTTGCTTAAGAAATTACAATATGTTTCTACTTTTTGCGATAATTCAAAACTTAAATACTTAAAACTACTTTTTGTCTGAAGGTATATTTTCTGGATTACGCCTGTTTTACTAATTTTATACGATTTGTTAACAAATAAAGCAGAAATCTAAAGTCTTTAATTATCCTTAGAAGTCATTTATTCTTCATGATTTTCTATTGTTTTAATTTTTGAAGATTTTACTAGAAACTCAATACTTAATCGGTTCTATAAAATCAAACATATATTTGAAAAAGAGAAAAGTGAACAACAAAAAAAAAGAAAACATAAATACCAAACGCAAAAAAATAATATCAGAAAAAATATTTTTTCGTTGCTGTTTGTAACAATTTTTGTTTTGTCGTATTTTTATTTTTATGAACACATCTGTTTTATATCACTGATTATATTTTTACTTTAATTAACGAACTTTAATTAAAGAACTTTAATTAAAGAACTTTAATTAACGAACTTTAATTAAAGAACTTTAATTAAAGAACTTTAATTAACGAACTTTAATTAAAGAACTTCTACCGGCTGTCATAACTACTTAACTTTTCACCATTTTCTGCCTTTAGTCAGTCAGTTAAGTGCCATACGTTATACAAGCTTGGGCGATCATGTCTTGAAAGAGACATGATTGACTGGACAGAAGATTTTCCCGCAGTAAGTTGCCATTAATTTCTGTGGTAGACTGGTTGGCAACCAAGACTTATGGGATACATATTTTTTTTATTAAAATAAGCAACAGGAAAACACAATAGATCATTCTAGAGAAATTGGATCAAAACAGCAGTAGAATTTAGATTACATTTTTATATTTCTCAACCAATCAGCTAAAAACTTAGAATAAGAACATTCTAGAAAAATAGGCTTGGAAGTAAATTAACACAAAAATATTTAGGCCCCAAACAAAATAGTAAAATAATAAATCTGATTGGTCAGTAAATGTTTTCACACCCTAATGTTAAGAAGATTAGTTGATCCCCTATTAATGTATATAATACACACAGAAAAAAGGTCAGTCACCAAGCAGGCCATTAAGTCCGCATGCCACCGTATACTTTGCGGGCCATGTCATTTCTTCCATGCCAAAAGTTCGTGACCTCGCTCCAAGGACCTTAAAAGAAAAGCCGACGAAACTTTCTTTCAGCAACGCGACACGCTGTCGCCAACTGAAACGCACCAAATGTAAGTAGGAAAGGCTTATTTACAGACTCTGCTAATGTAAACTTATATACGTTTTTGGACAAAAATTAACTTCTTGCCAAGTTTATATTTCTCAAAAAGGCAATTTTCGAATCATGTATTTTGTTGGTTTCTACATACCATTTTATTTGTCACATAATAAATTGTTTGTCGTTGAATGTCCGTTGTAAATTATTCCTTCACTTTGCGCGATCGCAAAATAGAGTGTTGTATTTGTGGGGGAAATAATCAACATACAACCCAGCAAATACCAAATCCCCCGCAGACTATAGAACCCAATCTGTCCTGTTATTTGACTCATTGCTATTAAAGGTGGATTAATACCTTTCCCAATTAAAACACTAGTAACTTCATTAAACCAATTTACCTCCAAGATAATTAATAAAAAAGAATTCTAAAGGTCTTAAAGTATTTCTGCCTCCAATATCCTTCCGTGATCTCAAAGAACAAATTTTGTCTCATTTTTCCGATCGCCTTTTGCGTTTTGATCACGAATTTCATATCACTGTTCCTCTGACAAGAAATTATATTGTCTTTTAATATCATCTAGTTCCGAGAATTACCTGTAAGTTCAGCCCCACAAATCCTACCGTTTTTTTAATCATATTACCACTTAAGTATAATAAGGCCACGTGTTTATGAAGCAAGAAGCATGGAATAATTTACAATGTAATGTTGATATTGTTGGCCTTATTTGCTATAAATTGTATTGTTAACAATTATACTATAAAATGTATTGTTAGCCATTTTGCTATAAACTATTGTTGGAAATTCTATTATAAAATGTATTCTTGGTAAATTTACTATAAAACACATGTGTTGCTAATTCTATTATATAATGTATTGTTGGTCGTTTTACTATAAAAGGTATTAGAAATTCTATTATCAAATGTATTCTTGGGAAATTTTCTATAAAATATGTGTTGCTAATTCTAATATAAAATGTATTGTTGGTCATTTTGCTAAAAATGTATTGTTGCAAATTCTATTATAAAATGTATTCTTTGTCAATTTGCTATTTGGAATTTGCTAATTCTATTATAAAATGTATTGTTCGTTTTGCTATAAAACTTATTATTGCAAATTCTTTTATGAAATGTATTCTTGGTCAATTTACACTAAAATATGTGTTGCTAATTCTATTATAAAATGTATTGTTGGTCATTTTGCTATAAAATGTATTGTTACAAATTGTATTATAAAAGTATTCATGGTCAATTTGCTATAAAATAAATGTTGCTAATTTATTGTTAGACATTTCATTAAAACATGTATTGTTGGTCATTTTTACTAGAAAGTTTATTGTTGATAATTTAACTATAAAATTGATTATTGGTAATTTTGATACAAAATGTCCTATAAACTCTATTGTTTGTAATTCTACTATAAAACATACTGCTATTCTTTTTTTTTCAAAAATGTTTTTTTGGCAACTTTTTATAGAAATGCGTATTGCTGGGATTTTCATCATAAACATTTACTTTTATTACTTTCATTTTTTTGTTTGGGGGTTCACTCTTTACCCATATCTGGGATCCTAATAGGTACTACCACTCAGGATCAGAGTGGACCTGGGACCAACAGCAATTAAGAGGTGGTTTCACTCTCCTCAATGCCTCTAATCTTTCGAACAGTGGGGCCTTGGTGTTGCGAAGTTTCATGTCATACCCAGTACTATCAAAACTAAAGATATCCGGTAATACATTTTAAGGTGGTAATTAATTAATCATACTTTTCTGTTTGGTATGACTTTATTGTATTTCTATGTATTAATAAACTATGAAAATAAAAATGGACCGCATTTACATTATTCGGACAGGTGAAGAGGCTCATACCTTGTTCCCTGTTTAGTATGTGGATTGCGGCTTCTCTTTTCCAACCTTCTCACTTTTTGTTCAATTGGAGTAGATAGATCTAACTATCGCCCAGTTCACACTCCACCCACGTCTATTGAACAGGTGAAGAGGCTCATCCCTTTTTCCCTGTTTAGGATGTGGTTTCTGGCTATCTCTTTTCCAATCTTCTCACTTTCTTTTTACAATTGGAGTAGATAGATCTAACTATCGCCCGGTTCACACTCCACCCACGTCTATTGAACAGGTGAAGAGGCTCATCCCTTGTTCCCTGTTTTGGATGTGGTTTACGGCTTTCTCTTTTCCAATCTTTTCACTATTACGTAGCCCCCTGCACATCAATGGCGTTACCGCCTTGCTTGGGGTGAAACGATTTAAAAAAAAAAAGAAAAGTTGTCCTCATCTTTGTTGCCATTTGTACGACGTGTCGACCGTTGTACGCTCAAGTCTTCTTCAGGTGCTTATAATTCATTAAACTCTATATTGTTGGTCATTTTTCTTAGAAAATGTATTGTTGATAATTCAAATATAAAATTGATTATTGGTAATTTTGCTATAAAATGGACTATAAAATCTATTGTTTGTAATTCTACTATAATATGTACTGCTATTCATTTTTTTAAAAATGTATTGTTAGCAACTTTTCTATAAAAATGTGTATTGCAACAATTTTCATCATAAAAATTTACTTTTATTACTTACATTGTTTTTGTTTAGGGGTTCACTATTTCCCCATATCTGGGACCCTAATAGGTGCTACCACCCATGATCAGAGTAGACCTAGGAACAACAGAAATTAAGAGGTGGTTCCACGCTCCTCAATACCTCTAATCTTTCGAACTAGTTTCAGGTCATACCCAGGACTATTTTAAGGTGGTAATTAATTTATCATCCGTTTCTATTTAATATGACTTTATTGTATTTCTATGTATTAATAAACTATGAAAATAAAAATGTACCGTATTTACATTATTCGGACTATTGTCCTTATCTTTGTTGCCATTTGTACGACATTTCGGCCATTGTACGCTCCGGCCTTCTTCAGGTGCAAGGAATTTCGAACCGAACTATTTATTACAATCACTGGTGTATATTATCTCCATTCCTTCCTCTTTTGGTAGTCATGAGTTATCTCCTTATAACTCTGTAAGTTAATTGTTCACCACTGCTATAGCCTGGTATGGAACGCACAACTCTTTGGGTCAAGTCACAGAGACTAACCAGCGTCTATGTCCACTGGATTATATATCCTTAAGGACACATGAGCCAGTGAAACGTCGTAAAAATGGCAACAAAGATAAGGACAATAGTCCGAATGATGTCAGTCAGTTAAGTGCCATACGCGATACACGCTTGGGCGATCATGTCTCGAAAGAGACATGACTGACTGGACAGAAGATTGAACACGTGAAGAGGCTCATCCCTTGTTCCCTGTTTAGGATGTGGTTTCCGGCCTTCTCTTTTCCAATCTTTTCACTTTTCTTTTTTTCTTTTTTTCAATTGGAGGAGATAGACTGAACTATCGCCCGGTTCACACTCCACCCACGTCTATTGAACAGGTGTAGAGGCTCATACATTGTTCCCTGTTTAGGATGTGGTTTCCGGCTTTCTCTTTTCCAATCTATTCACTCTTATGTAGCCCCCTGCACACCAGTGGCCTTACCGCCTTGCTCGAGGTGATATGATTAAAAAAAAAATATTGTTGTGAGCACCTGTCGACTTTGTATTGTATTATCTATTATACAAACTGAGTGTATTTACAAACTTTCTGTTTCAAATAATATGAATTTTAAGCTGAGTAAGAATTTCTGAAAACGTGTCCTTGTGTATAACAGGATTACCGTATTTTACCCTTCATTTTCAGTCAACAGTTCTCGATTTATGCTCAAGAATATACAACACGTTTGTTTTTCAATATAAAACGATAAATTCAATAATTACGGCGATTCTAGAAGTTTCAAAAAGTACCACTATTAAATAGAAAGTGAAATAAAACCCGAATAAAATAAAAAGTTACCAGCAATATATTTTTGGAAAAAAAAATACTACATATTCTACTCACGCGAACCTATCGTAACATTCCTGTCGGCATTAAATAACCCACTGATGTTGATATGCTGTAAAACAAAACAAACTTAATCTACAAACTTATTTCTTACTGTTATTGTACCCTCCTATGAGGAATGAACTCCTCTATGGATGACCGGCATGACTTTAAGACCGCAGTCAACACCCAGTTGGTGAATGTGCAAATTGTAATGAGTGATTGGGTCGTGATAGTGTTTAGCTAGGTATAGGATAGATACAGAAGACCACCCTCTACCCACCCACTTCTAGGCCTTGTGCTACAATTTGTGTATTTTTTACGCAAATAAATATTCAAACAACGCCCAGTTGACAGCCTAACGCACTGTCGATCTTTCTGCCTTTGGGCAGGGAGTATTAACCCAGTCGTGGTTCCGCCGAAGGGTAGAGTAACGACTGGGGAATATTAGACAGATATTTTTGGCCGAGCTATATGGTCCGGAGAACACACATTAAAAAGGCCTTGTGCCACATTTTCCCTAGTGGTGGTGGTGGGGGAGGTTAACTGAATACTGCAGTCAACGCCCAGTTGACATCCTTATCACTGTCTAACTCTCCGCCTTCGGGCAGAGAGTATTAACACAGTCGTGACTCCGCCGAAGAGTAGAGTCACGACTGGGGAACATTAGACAGACATTTTTGGCCGGGCTATATGGCTCGGAGGATCTAGATTAAAAAGTCTTTGTGCCACATTTTGCCTTAAGTGGGGTGGCAGCTGAATACTGTAGTCAGGCCAAGTGACTGCCTTGGGCACTGTCCTCGGGAGGAAACTATTAACCCAGTCGAGGCTCAGCCGAAGGGTAGAATTTCGTCTGGGGAAAATGAGACAGGAATTTTGAACCGGGCTATATGACCTGAAGGAACTACAGTAAAAATGCCTTGTTCCACATTTTGCCTTAAATGGAAAGGCGAATAAATAGTACAGTAAAGTGCAATGATGAGCAGTCAACAGTAGCAGATACGAGCAGTCAAGTACCGCAGTTAACAAGAGCTACTAATAGCAGTAATAATACCTTCGGACTTACTTATTTCTATGACTTATTGTTCACACTTCCTTTGAATATCTTGTTTTCTTGTTATACTAATACACTCTTTCAAACCTACCTTCTTGTTCCGTGTCTTACGTCCGGCACAAACCGGTCACAACAACGTTGCGGCGAAATTTCGCCACAACTCCACAACAAACTGTCGACGAAGATCCACAACACTTACAAAGGATACATGTTCTATTTATACGAACCTATCCTAAAAATCTTATTGGCATTAACTAACCCATTGAGATTGATATACCGTAAAACAAACTAAACCAAACTACACACCTATCGTCTTTTCCCTTTCATTTTCGTTCAGCATTTCTCGTATTACACGCAAGAATGGCACTTTTAATTATTAATATAAAACGATAGTTTTAATAATTCCAGCGATTTTGAAAATTAAAAAAATCCACTACTAAAAAAAAAAAATGAAAGAAAATACTGATAAACGTAAAAGTAAAAGAAATAGTTAATTACAAGCAACGGAAAACCCTTGAAACGTCTAATATCCATTGCGATCAGGAACAGCTGATATAGACACCGTTCTGACCCATCAATGATCACGGAGGACTGGGTTAAAACTAGCAGTTCAAGATCAAAGTCTGTGAACAAGATTATATCTGGCATGTATTTTAAGAATTGGAGGAGATTCAAAGTACAGTTTCTGTTCAAACGTCCAGCAGTTTATCGATCTGATTGCTCTGAGCTAGCAGGAAATCTTCGAACAGCGATTCTCATATTATGCGCAGGAATATACAGTATGTCACAACTGTATCTACAGTGTGTCCCTAAATCCAAGAAATCACATTAACTTCGGGAGAATAAACATAGTTTTGTCGAAAGAAGAAAGAACTGACTTCTTTTTCTGGATGTACTCATTGATAATTATAACGTGAATTTTGCAATGCACATCAATTTTTACATCACAAATAATGAAGATCATATTGAAGATGTTATTTGCTAATATTCCGATTCATTAAGATGTTGTTGAAATCGACGAAGAAGCCAAGTGATACCTCGCCCAGGCTTTAACGATTTTTTTTTGTTTTTTATTTTTCTGATGCGAATTGCAGGATTGGAAGCTTGAATCCACTTTGCAGCCACGTGATAACAGAAATAAATGCACAGTTGTTTTTATTATAATAGAGAGGATATATATATGCTTCACTACTTGACGAAATAATTGTTGCAAAAAATAATATATTAAGGTCCTGCTAAACAGCAAAACACGCGACAAAAGCTTTCATAACAGGTAGTCAAATTTACTAGCTGGTAGTAATGTGAATGAACTGAGCCGACGCTGCCTTGCTATTGTTTGTTTCTGATTCATCTTTACCATCCACTACCTCGAGTGGCTCTCGAGCCTTGTATTGAGTGAATTTTAGTATATAACCCTAAAATCTCATCTTCTTCTGTTCAAAACTGAATCGCTATCTGTTCTCATTTCCTGTTTAGTATTCAGCACCCATTTAACAATTGATATCGCCCACTGAAAGATAGTATCACACAGGTAATGAAACATGCTTTAGTATATAACAATACAATCTTAACATTTTCACCTTAAGGCTCCATGATAATCTATCTTCGTTATTCTCATGATTTTCACTTACTACCATCATTTTCAGTCATATCATACATCTCATTGCACTAGCTTGAGTGAATCTCGAGCCCTGTATTGGATGAACTTTTGTGTATAACCTTATAACCTGACGTCCTGGGTATGACGATAAACTACATCCGGCAAAAAGGCATATGATCGAGAGATTTTGAGGAAAGTGTGACCATTTTTTGTTTTTGTTCCAAGGTACACTCTGACTCGGGGCGGTGGGCACCTGTTAGGGTCCCAGCTATGGACAAATATTTAACACCAAAACTGAGTTCAAAGAAAGTATAGAAAGAGATTTACAATGAAAATACTAACATACTTTTTTTTATATTAGTAACAATACATTTTTTTACGTCAGTAAGACCAGACTCTCGACAAAATCTCTCTTTACAAAAATACGTCAATGAAACCTGATCTACAAACTGGTTTCTTATAAAGAACATATATTTTTATTTATACGAACCTATCCTAAAAATTTGCTCAGTCAGTTAAGTGCCATACGCGATACACGCTTGGACGATCATGTCTCGAAAGGGAGATGACTGACTGGGCAGAAGATTATCCCTCAGTAGGTTGCCATTGCTTTCTGTGATAGACTGGTTGCCGACCAAGGCTATAGAACCCAATCTGTTCTCTTGTTTAACCCATAATTGGAGGAAGAGACGGGTTAATACCTTTCCCAAGAGTAATTGTGTGTAAGTGAATGTAAGGAATTCAACTGGAATTCGAACTCGAAACATTTGCTCAGCATTATATATAATCTATTATGACGTTGATATGCTGCAATATAAAATGAACCCGTTTGAGTTTGAGTTTGTTTAACAGCATATCAACACCTCTGTGGGTTATTTAATGCCAAAAAGGTGGAGGTTTAAAGTATCTTTTTAATGTTCAGTTATAGTGAGAAGGCTGATTTAGTCAGATTTTATTTTCATTTGCAATTATTCACTTGGGAATAAATAATTGCAAATAAAAATAGAATGGTTATTTTATTATTATTACTTTGCAAAATTTTACAAGGCAAATAGCGACAATTTACCCATCGCATTTAGATTTTATATATATATATATATATATATATATATATATACACTACCGGCCATAATTATTAGGCCACCGCAGTGTTTTAAAAAATGATGTATTTCGTACTATTTTTTAATATTCATTGCCAAGTGAATAACTGAAATTGAAATAGAATGGTTCTTTTGTTAATATTGCACAATAACATGTGCATGAAATTAATTTATAAACATTTAATAATTACCTATATTGCAGTTTCATCAATGAAAGAATGAAAAAAATTTAGGCTGATTCGGACGAGTTCGTCTTTGCTTCCTTGTAAAAATTTGCAAAGTAATAATACAAAAAGAACCATTCTGTTTTCATTTGGAATTCTCGACTAACAATAGTATCATTTTAAAAAATTGGGGTGGCCTAATAATTATGGCCGGTAGTTTATATCGCACACCACATTCATTATTACCATTATAAGAGTAACATCTACCTTGAGTGATTCTCAAGCCTTCTATTGAGTAAACTTTGGAATGTATTACTACAATCTTAACCTCTGCCTATAATGGGGCAACCGTTATCTATCATGTTTGACTTCACTTCCACTTTCATCTAACTCCTCTTCCATATCATATTAATCGTTACCAAAACAGTAACATTTTAACATGAGTGGCGCACGAGCCTTATATTCGTTGAATTTTTGTATTAAAAAATAATAATTGAGAAAACATATATAATGTATCATACGTGAAAACCCAATAGTAAGAATCTAACAAAATTCGCTGTCATTTTTGACAGCATATACAAACTATTACGGCCACGACATCTCTGTTATCTAGAACGAATTAAGGCTACTTTATGTTGCGTTCATGAGATGTCTTCGTGATATGACCTTAGATATTTTTCTCTCAAAATCTCCGGCACCAGTGCTAAAGTAAATAAATGAACCAAACAAATAAAAAATAAAAATAAAAATTCCTATCTGATGATGATTATTTCGAAAAGGGTGTTCATGGCAAGGAAGAATTTGACGCCGAAAAGACGCGGCTTACCATTCCTGAGAGCCGGAACAGAAGCAGACGAGATAAATCCCATTGCGTGACAAGGATCTCATTATCCTTCACGTTCTTCGTTCTTTAGGGACGTGTCATTGGCTTTTAAGTATAATTATTCCAAAATAGAAAAAATATGTCAGCCTTTTTACTTCATTTTTGCTATCCTTTCTATTCCGTTATACTTTTCTTGTTCCCATTTGTTCGTGTGTCAATTTATTTTTTAATACGCCAGCATTGTATTGTTAAAACTATCGTCTGCATGTTTTTTAACTGCATTTATTTATTTATATATTTTTTTATTTTTGTTGTTGTTCTGTCTCTCCTCGTTTTCTTTCTTTTCTTTATGTATTTATTTATTCTTGTGTTTCGAGTTACAAATTGTTTTAAAATTGCAGCTAGCGTCGTCTGGTGACGAAATAGAAACATCAGTAGAATGAAGCCGGTCTGTTAGAATCATAATCCGGATTTGAAGACATGAAAATAGAAAAAAACAATATCTCAGGAAAAAAGACTATTCAAAGAAAATTGTAAAGAAATGACTCCAGTATATTTCTTGTCTAATTGTGTTTGCTAATGTGGATTATGCTCCCTAGCTCTGAAGACAAAGATTTTTTTTCTTTTCTATTTTCTTTTCTTTCTATTTGTTTGCGTTTTCTTTTAAAAATTATTTTAGCAATGATGCTTGCTATCATTCCTCTCATCTTACCCATCTCTTCCTTTTTTCATACAAGCCGTTTTGCAATGATATCATCATCAGCATCATTATTATCCCAGAAGACATTATTACAATTAACACTATTTTTCTACTCATTGACCTGTCTACAGGTTTATGAAAATAACAACTGCCTACATTACAGAAGACTAACAATCCCACAGAAGTGGTCATCTACCGAATGGTTGCTCCGAGAATCCTCTCTGCCATAACAAAGACCGTTATATATATATATATATATATATATATATATATATATATATATCTGCAGTAAAATTCCGAGAAGGATTGATCAAATCCAGGATAAGGTTGGTAAATAATCCAGGAGGATTCTAGGAATATCGGTAAATATTAAAACTGATTCAATAGAGACCTCAATGCAAACCAATTCAATTTACAAAGCAGATATTTCTTTATTTATCTGTTAATTCAGATAAAACTCGGGGCGGGGGAATCTGTTAGGGTCCCAGTTATGAACAAATATTTAACACCAAAACCGAGTTAAAAAAAAAAAAATATAGAAAGAGATTTACAATAAAAATACTAACAATACTTTTTTTAAATATTAGTAAACATTGTAATATTAGCCATTTTAAGGCATGCATTCGTCGACCCCTCATAAACAGGTTTCTCTGTTTATAACAGGTTTCTCTGTTTTTGAAGAATGCATGCCTTAAAATGACATGTTATTTCCCCACTAAGTTTTATCTGAATTTACAGATAAATAAAGACATATATATATATATAAGCCTGTTTCGCTGTATCGCAGCTCATCAGTGTAGCGAGACACACACACATACTCATATATATATAGATTTTTTGTCTGCTCCGCTTACGTTTTGAGCGCTTTTTTGTTATAGATTACACGTCTCGGGTTTTATTCTTTCGGCTACGTACTTTGACTGGCGTTCACGTGTTTAGCTATTTCTTTTTGGCATCCATTTTTTCCTTCCGCGTATATACTCGGAGGGTTTTTCGAAACGAGTATAGTGATATATATATATATATATATATATATATATATATATCTGTATATCTGTATATATCTATATATATTTGTCATCTACATACAAGCCTTCTTGCAGGATGAACTCAGACGGGAAACACTTCCTGGCCCTGCACAGTTAACCGACCTTCTTAGCAGTGCATTTAGCAATGGATTCGATGTAGTGATTCCACTTGAAGTCTGTTCATTATCTGTTCATGATCTATCTATCTATCTATCTATCTATCTATCTATCTATCTATCTATCTATCTATCTAAATCTGATCATTATCTATCTATCTATCTATCTATCTATCTATCTATTGGAGAATGCTGCATGATAAGACGGGTCTAACCAGCGAACGGCATGTCAGATCTCATACAACAGTATACTCAGTCAGTTAAGTGCAATACGTAATACACTTGTCCGATCATGTCCCTTTCGAGATATGACTGACCGGGTAGAGGTTCTTCTCGCGCTAGTTTGCCATTACTTTCTGCGGTAGACTGGTTGCCGACCATGGCAACTAAATCTGTCTTGCAGGTTTAGCCCATAACTGGAGGGGATTGATACTTTTCCCAGGAATATTTGCGCGTAAATGAATACATCGAATTTAACTGGAATTCGAAGTCGTCTCTCTGATTTCTCGTTTCGAGAGGATATCCACTACACCAAAAAGCACCACAGTATACTGTTACTACAATATCACTTGTTCGACAAAAGTGTAGTTTGTTCGGAATTCTGTCGTCAGTCTGGAAGGCGTATAAGTCTCCCTCGACAGGAAGATTTTCCTTCTTTGCTACGTACCAAAACCTGAGTGAATAAAAAGAGAAAAAGATGGGGGAGTGGTTCCTTCCTTTTATACTAATAAATAGAACCCCACCTAGCGAACATGACAACAGAAAACATGATGTAACGCTCAAAATTTTGTTTTCATTTTCCTTGTACTATTATTCTTAGAAGATACATTAATGTGATAAAGCAGTTTTATTCTTACGTTTTATGAATAAAATAAATGAATGTATTCATTTAATATGACGTTCTTAAAAATGTTTCTTAAAAGGGTTGTTATTCCAGCGTGTGTCATTACATATTCCATGGTATAATCGAGGTTCTTGACAAAATCCAAAGAAAAAAGCTGTAATGTAACCGGTTCTGACTCGCCATCTCGACGTCAGTCACTTTCTCACCGATGTGAAGTGGCTTCCTTTTTTCTTTTCTACAAATATTTTCATGGCAAAAGCTCTGATGAACTTTTTTCCATGGTGCCCCGACTATATAGACTTAAGTATTTAGCCTAACTGAGGGAGCATTTCACTTAGTTGATGGTAGTGAACATCGTGATGCACAAGTTAGGTTCCAGAAAACTGTAAAGGATTGCACCAATAGCGGACCAGAAGACAGTCAAAATCTTATGTTGGTCGATTTCAGTCACTTTCTCACTGACATAGCGTGGCTTCCCTCTCTCTTTTCTACAAATATTTTCATGGCAACAGCCCTGATGAGCTTTTTTCCTGGTGCCTCGACTACATAAACTGAAGCGTGATACTAGATAGGCATCTAGGTCCCAGCA
Source organism: Ascarosepion bandense (assembly GCA_037127315.1). Taxonomy (NCBI): domain Eukaryota; kingdom Metazoa; phylum Mollusca; class Cephalopoda; order Sepiida; family Sepiidae; genus Ascarosepion; species Ascarosepion bandense. Next base: position 2,529,170 of record JBBBDQ010029610.1, read on the forward strand.
GTTTACTGTTGAACTAGGTAAATGCAACTTCTACTTCTACTCTAACAGTTACTTTTCTCGCACTGTGTAACTCCCTTCCGTTTATTTGCTCCCTCCTAGCTACAATCTGCAAAAATTTAAATGCAACGTCAATCCCCATCTTCTATTTTCTTGAATCCAGTTCATCTTTTGTCATTTTCTCAATCGTTTCTGTAGTATTTTCTCTTACGTTTACTCATTCTAAGCCCTTGCGTACTATCGACATTTTTGCTTTGCATGAAGTGAAATGATAAAAAAAAACTTATTAGTACTTCTATTTTGACGCAAAGAAATACAAACACGCGTTGTTTACAACATTAACAAGTTTTATAAAAACATGATTTGAAAAGAAAGTTAAAAAGTTTCAACGATAAAGTCGTTTTCCTACATCTTCTTTCATATTTTTTTCACTAAAAGCCGAAGCATTACTTTCTCAAAGGAAACAATTTTGACCTTTTGATATTTACACCAGGTGAACAAGCCAAGACAAGTCTTCGGAATCATTTTAGAAAATTAAAGATGGCGACAGGAAGCAGCTTTCAAAAACTGTCATGTGACCTGTCATTCGCAGATATCACTCGGGCTATTTCCTGACCTTTTGAAGTGGATATCTGACCACAACAGTAAAGTCTGTCATGTACGCCTAACACTTGTTTATTTTCATGAAAAATGGATTTTTTGAATAGGTTCATGAATTTGGCCAAATTCAAAATGCCGAAAGACGATGACACCATTAAATATTCGCGTGTGGGTGATTTCGCCTACGGATTCTAACCCACTCGCTGGTTGATGATAAGATTTCGCAAAATGTAG
>JBBBDQ010029610.1:2535000-2552500 GCA_037127315.1 Ascarosepion bandense
ATATAGAGAGAGAGAGAGAGAGAGACAGAGAGAGAAACAGGAGGTTGCCGCTTGCTGTTGACCTGAGTATCCACTTTTATTTTCACCTATGCTCTCTCTCTCTCTCTCTCTATATATATATATATATATATATATATAATGTATCGTGACAGCAAAAATTTTCTAAATATTTACTATTAAATATAACGGACATCGAAGTCTATTATCTTTAATCATGAGCCGTTTTAAACCTCATATTTTGGTTTTAATTTCTGGTGAAAACAAAGACAAAAATTGTCCAATATTTGGATATTTTTTTATTATGATGGTTCTAATTCGAGGCCATCTACATTAAATCAAAACAGCCTACACTTAATAAAATCACATTTTAATCTGCTCACAAGATATTACAGTGGATTTAGACACATGGTTCTGTTAACTTTTCGGTCTTTCACGCGGTGTGACATCATAGAATCGCATTACAAATTTACGAACTGCGTCTACAGTTCAGTGACTTACAGTTTTATGTCAACACAAGATAAAATCGTCTTTGATGGTGGCTGTCTTTATTTTAACATCCTTGTAATCTCTCTAAAGATAGCTCATGCTAAAATTTTTACTTGCATCAACCATGCGCCGACAACTTAGGAGTAGACCCTCCAACTGACACGAAATTGGTAGTGTTTCGATCTCGGCTAGAAGCAAGCTGATGTGTGATGATCTGTGATACAGCGAAACAGGCTTGTCTGTGGATCACTATATATATATATATATATATATATATATATGTGTGTGTGTGTGTGTGTGTGTGTGTGTGTGTGTGTGTGATTCTGTTAAATTACAAAGACTAATTCTGTTTTATTACTATATATTGCAAATGAAGTCTTGTGTATCAGCATTTAAATTATGAATAAACATTCTAAAGTTCAATTATTTCCTGTTTTTTAACTACTTTCGAATTTCTCAGTCACTATGAAGAACTGTGTGTTTACTATACTGTAAAAAAAGATTATTGAGTAAATCCTGGATATTGTTTTTTTTTTTGGGGGGGTGGAATAAGTTTTACCTGTTACACAGTATTTTTTTTAATTTAACAGTAGGTAGAATGGATAATTATCATTATTTTTATTATGTCTCAGTCTTTTTAGATTCTACAGGTTTTTAGAGGGTCATGCTGATTCCATATTATTTATTGCTAAATTATATTTGGTGTGATTAACCCATCTGTTTCCAGAAACTTTCTGTTATTTTATTTTATTTTTTCTGGGATTTCTTTAAATTTTACAGTTTAGTAGTACGTTTGCAGTAGTTTATTTTGACTTACTGCTTTTTGGGTATTCGTCCTTTGGCCTGAAATTACAGGTTTGGTTGATGGATAATTGATACATACTGATCAGTTTGGGCGCGTGTTTGTTTTTTTTTAATAATTTGCACTGCAGCTGTTTCGAGGTTTTAAATTATTATTTTTTTAATATATAATGAGTATTTTGTTTTTTTAAACTTCAAATGTATTTGGCGATGAGTTCGAGGAAGATCTTACTTGCATTTGTGTGATTCATCAATATGATTTTCTTTTTATCTATTTTTGTTATTTTTTTTATTTTTTATAACGGTTTGTTCTCTTTTGTGTAAATGTAAATTTTGCCGAAAAACCATAAAGGTTTTAATGCTATTTAGCACTTGTTTTTAGCTTCACTGAAAATCTTTTAGTTTCTTTCCTGGAACGAGGGTGTGCTGAAAAGTTCCTAGGCTAACTATGAAATAGTGATGTTAAAACTGTGATATCCTGTAAACAATAATTTTAACTCTTCTTATTAATAACTTTGTTTCTTTCCATGAACGAGTCAGCCAGTTAGTCAGTCAAGTGCCATACATGATACACGCTTTGGGCGATCATGTCTAGAAAGAGACATGAATGACTGGGCAGAAGATTATTCGCAGTAGGTTGCCATTGCTTTCTACGGTAGACTGGTTGCCAGCCAAATCTATACAACCTAATTTCTCCTGTTATTTAACCTATAACTGGGTGCAAGAGACGGATTAATACCTTTCACAAAGGTATTTGTGCGTAAGTGAATGCGAAGAATTCAACTGAAATTTGAACTCGAATTTCCAACACCTCATCGTTGCACACGTGCTCTGTTCATGGTATCCTCAGCATCGTTCTGTAAAACTACATTTCTGCTGACTCAAGCCTCTCCTTCATCTTTGATGAGATCGGCCAGCTTTCACTTCCATACAGAAGGACAGATATCACATAGCAATACAGCACTCTTTTCTTTGTTTCTAATGTGATTTTCTTGTTTTTCAGCACTTTTGCTAGCATGTAAAATGCGTCATTGGCCATGCCAATGCATCAGTCTATAAATAGTGGAAATAACGATACACTCTTTATCTTCAAATTTGAGACAAAAATCTTTTTATTTGTTCTACTATCTCTTCACAGAAATATCTGAATCTTCCATTCGTTCGTGCCATCAGTATTCCTGCCATATCTGGTTTTGTGGTCATATCTCGAGATTCTTGACAAATTCCAAGAAAGGGTTTGATCCTGACCTGCCATCTCAACTTTTGTCATTGTCTCATCGACATGACGTGGCTTCCTTCTGTCTTTTGTACAAATATTTTCATGGTAACTTCTTTGATGAGCTTTCTTTCTTGGTGCATCGTTACTAGATTAAATATGCATGTGCGTTGCGGTCCAGTTGTTATCGACTCGGAACGAGAAATCGGCGAGCCGAGTTCAAATCTCAGTTGAATTCCTTACGCACAAATACCCTTGGTAAAGGTATTAATCCGTTACTTCTCTCCAGTTTCGGGTTAAATAACAGAACAGATTGCGTTCTATAGCCTTGGCTGGCAACCAGTCTACCGCAGAAAATCTCTGTTTCTTCAAGTTACATCTTGAAATGTCGAAGAAATTGTTCAACGTTTACAGCCTGATAGAAAAATTGGTATTTCATAGTATTTAAGTACTAATTTTCGGAACGAAATTTTCCTGTTTCTTTATAGTTTCCTTAGTTTAATTACTGTTGAGGAGTTCTTTCTTTTTTATTTCTGAGTATTCAATCCGTAAAATAATATCTGCGTGTGTTGTCTTTGTTAAAAGTGTGACCGCCGATAATAATTCTAGTTTATTTAGAAATGGCTAACGGTATAGGTTGAATAAATCTAGTTCGAAAACTCATTCATCTTCTATACAACTCTCTATTTTAACAGAGTTGAACACTTACACACAATTTTTGAAGATTTACTTCTTTATTCCTCATGGTTATTTTTGTAGATTTTCATCATTACACATCCATCTACTTTTGTAGATTTGCACCCTTATAAACTCTCCCTTTTTGTAGATTTGCCCCTTCATACCCACTTTCCATTTCTATAGATTTGCCCCTTTATATGCACTTTCCATGTCTATAGATTTGCCCCTTCATACCCACTTTCCATTTCTATAGATTTGCCCCTTTATACCCACTTTCCATTTCTATAGATTTGCCCCTTTATACCCACTTTCCATTTCTATAGATTTGCCCCTTCATACCCACTTTCCATTTCTATAGATTTGCCCCTTTATACCCACTTTCCATTTCTATAGATTTGCCCCTTCATACCCACTTTCCATTTCTATAGATTTGCCCCTTTATACCCACTTTCCATTTCTATAGATTTGCCCCTTTATACCCACTTTCCATTTCTATAGATTTGCCCCTTCATACCCACTTTCCATTTCTATAGATTTGCCCCTTTATACCCACTTTCCATTTCTATAGATTTGCCCCTTTATACCCACTTTCCATTTCTATAGATTTGCCCCTTTATACCCACTTTCCATTTCTATAGATTTGCCCCTTTATACCCACTTTCCATATCTATAGATTTGCCCCTTTATACCCACTTTCCATTTCTATAGATTTGCCCCTTTATACCCACTTTCCATTTCTATAGATTTGCCCCTTTATACCCACTTTCCATTTCTATAGATTTGCCCCATTATACCCACTTTCCATTTCTATAGATTTGCCCCTTTATACCCACTTTCCATTTCTACAGATTTGCCCCTTTATACCCACTTTCCATTTCTATAGATTTGCCCCTTCATACCCACTTTCCATTTCTATAGATTTGCCCCTTTATACCCACTTTCCATTTCTATAGATTTGCCTCTTCATACCCACTTTCCATTTCTATAGATTTGCCCCTTTATACCCACTTTTCATTTCTATAGATTTGCCTCTTCATACCCACTTTCCATTTCTATAGATTTGCCCCTTTATACCCACTTTTCATTTCTATAGATTTGCCCCTTCATACCCACTTTCCATTTCTATAGATTTGCCCTTTTATACCCACTTTCCATTTCTAAAAATTTGCCCCTTTATACCCACTTTCCATTTCTATAGATTTGCCTCTTCATACCCACTTTCCATTTCTATAGATTTGCCCCTTTATACCCACTTTTCATTTCTATAGATTTGCCCCTTTATACCCACTTTCCATTTCTATAGATTTGCTCCTTTATACCCACTTTCCATTTCTATAGATTTGCCCCTTCATACCCACTTTCAATATCTATAGATTTGCCCCTTTATACCCACTTTCCATTTCTATAGATTTGCCCCTTTATACCCACTTTCCATTTCTATAGATTTGCTCCTTTATACCCACTTTCCATTTCTATAGATTTGCCCCTTCATACCCACTTTCCATTTCTATAGATTTGCCCCTTTATACCCACTTTCCATTTCTATAGATTTGCCTCTTTATACCCACTTTCCATTTCTATAGATTTGCCCCTTCATACCCACTTTCCATTTCTATAGATTTGCCCCATTATACCCACTTTCCATTTCTATAGATTTGCCCCTTTATACCCACTTTCCATTTCTATAGATTTGCCCCTTCATACCCACTTTCCATTTCTATAGATTTGCCGATTCATACCCACTTTCCATTTCTATAGATTTGCCCCTTTATACCCATTTTCCATTTCTATAGATTTGCCCCTTTATACCCATTTTCCATTTCTATAGATTTGCCCCTTTATACCCACTTTCCATTTCTATAGATTTGCCCCTTTATACCCATTTTCCATTTCTATAGATTTGCCCCTTTATACCCACTTTCCATTTCTATAGATTTGCCCCTTTATACCCATTTTCCATTTCTATAGATTTGCCCCTTTATACCCACTTTCCATTTCTATAGATTTGCCTCTTTATACCCACTTTCCATTTCTATAGATTTGCCCCTTCATACCCACTTTCCATTTCTATAGATTTGCCCCTTTATACCCACTTTCCATTTCTATAGATTTGCCTCTTTATACCCACTTTCCATTTCTATAGATTTGCCCCTTCATACCCACTTTCCATTTCTATAGATTTGCCCCTTCATACCCACTTTCCATTTCTATAGATTTGCCCCTTTATACCCACTTTCCATTTCTATAGATTTGCCTCTTTATACCCACTTTCCATTTCTATAGATTTGCCCCTTCATACCCACTTTCCATTTCTATAGATTTGCCCCATTATACCCACTTTCCATTTCTATAGATTTGCCCCTTTATACCCACTTTCCATTTCTATAGATTTGCCCCTTCATACCCACTTTCCATTTCTATAGATTTGCCCCATTATACCCACTTTCCATTTCTATAGATTTGCCTCTTTATACCCACTTTCCATTTCTATAGATTTGCCCCTTCATACCCACTTTCCATTTCTATAGATTTGCCCCATTATACCCACTTTCCATTTCTATAGATTTGCCCCTTCATACCCACTTTCCATTTCTATAGATTTGCCCCTTTATACCCACTTTCCATTTCTATAGATTTGCCTCTTTATACCCACTTTCCATTTCTATAGATTTGCCCCATTATACCCACTTTCCATTTCTATAGATTTGCCTCTTTATACCCACTTTCCATTTCTATAGATTTGCCCCTTTATACCCACTTTCCATTTCTATAGATTTGCCCCTTTATACCCACTTTCCATTTCTATAGATTTGCCCCTTCATACCCACTTTCCATTTCTATAGATTTGCCCCATTATACCCACTTTCCATTTCTATAGATTTGCCTCTTTATACCCACTTTCCATTTCTATAGATTTGCCCCTTCATACCCACTTTCCATTTCTATAGATTTGCCCCATTATACCCATTTTCCATTTCTATAGATTTGCCCCTTTATACCCATTTTCCATTTCTATAGATTTGCCCCTTTATACCCACTTTCCATTTCTATAGATTTGCCCCTTCATACCCACTTTCCATTTCTATAGATTTGCCCCTTTATACCCACTTTCCATTTCTATAGATTTGCCCCTTTATACCCACTTTCCATTTCTATAGATTTGCCCCTTCATACCCACTTTCCATTTCTATAGATTTGCCCCTTCATACCCACTTTCCATTTCTATAGATTTGCCGATCCATACCCACTTTCCATTTCTTAAGATTTCTTATTGGTTATCTACTTGGTAAATTTGCACTATTATGCTACTCTCTATTTTTGAAGACTTGCATCCTTAAACACCTATTTTTGTATATTTTTATCCTTACACCTCTATTTTTGCATGATTGCATATCCCTCTTACTTTGTAGATTTGAATTTTTGCACATTTTTCTTTTTTTTAGATTTGCAATAATTCACCACACTTTATTTTTGTAGATTTGCACGTTTACTTCATGCTAACTTTGGTAGATTTGTATCTTTATACCAATCACAATTTTTGAATATTTGCAATTTACAACAGTTTCTATTTTTGTAGTTTTAAATATTTACACCCTCTCTATTTCTTTAATTTGTTCTTTTACACCTACTTTTATTTTTGTAGATTTGCTCTTTCATATCTCTCTTAATTCTTGTTGATTTATACTTTTACACTCCACTCTATTTTTGTATATTTACTCTTTCTCGCAGTCTCTCTATGATATGTACATTTACACCCTATCTATTTTTTACACTACTCCCTATTTTTGTTCATTTTCATTTTACACCCCTTTCTATTTTTGTAGATTCGTATTAATACGCCACTCTAAATTTTTGTAGATTTACACTTTTACACACTCTCTATTTTAGTAGATTTTCTACCATTCTATATTTTTGTACATTTTCACATTTACTCTCTATTTCTTTAGATTTGCATCATTTCACACTTTTTTTTTAAATTTGTACCATTATACCCTTCTAAATTTTGTAGATTTATATTTTTACATCCCTCTCTATTTTTTGCCGATGTGCCCCTTATACAGCTCTTAATTTTTGTAGATTTGCTTAGGAGGATAATTCTTCTTTTTCATGTGCCGTGTCCCTTCAGGACGTAGGCGACCATGGACTTCCACTTGGTTCTGTCTCTTGTCGCTCTCAATATTTTTCCTCTCGGTATCTCTCCCAACCGCTGTTATGCAATCAATTTTCTCAAGCCCATAAATCTAGAATATAAATGGAGAGAAAGTAGCATGGCCACAAAGTGAGGGATCACTTTATATATTGATTATAAAAGAGAATTTGTCCCCCACTTTATATCCACATGATAATTTCTATTTTGTGTATCAAATTCTGACTAGCTATGAATCCATCTCTTCTCATTACTGATTAGCTATGCAGTCATGTCTATTAGTTTTATTTCTTCTTTTTCTTCAAGTCTCGTGTCCTTTCAGGACGTAGGCGACCATGGACTCCCACTTGGTTCTGTCTTTTGTCGCTCTCAATATTTTTCCTCCCCCAAACCTCACTCCGCCATCCATTTACTCAGGCCTATCAAATATGTTTCACGCTGCTTTCCCCTGTCATCCTTTCACTCTCCGTCTTTTGAGTATTAACGACCCCAGGCTCTCCTTCCTCATTACGTGTCCCAGGCACCTCATCTCTCCCTTCCTAATGTTAAGCATGAGTGTTTTCTTGTCGTTTCCATCCTCTCTAGCAACTCATCGCGGCTCACGTGCTCCGTCCATGGTATCCTCAGCATCCTTCTGTAAAACCATATTTCTGCTGCCTCAAGTTTCTTTTCATCCTTGAGGGGATTGTTCAACATTCACTGCCATACAGAAGGACAGATATCACATAGCAGTCCAGCATTCTTTTCTTTGTTTGCAATGAGATTTTCCTTTATCTAAGTACTCTGTGGAACTTTTGAAATGCATCCTTGGGCGTTCCAATGCGTCTTTGGTAATCAATGTCGCACTTACCATCCTCTGTCAACATATTTGTCGGATATTTAAATTTCTTTATTTGTTTTATGCTAGCTTCTTTATTTGTTTTATTTGTAGCTTGTTTTATTTTTGCTTTCCCTGCCTCTAGTTTTCATTATGGAGTTTTCTTTTGCTGATGATCAAACATACATTTTTTTTATGTTTGTACTCAGACTTTTCTTTTCGCATTTTTTTTTTTTTGCTGCCTTCTCTATTTTTGTGCTAAGTTCACTATTTCTTTGCAACTTCTCTATTTTTTTGGCTTCCTTCTGTATTTTTTGCTACCTTCATTATTTTTTGCTACCTTCTCTATTTTTTGCTACCTTCTCTATTTTTGCTACATTCTCTATTGTTTTTGCTACCTTCTCTATTTTTTGTAACCTTCTCTATTTTTTGCTACCTTCTGTATTTTCTTTGCTACCTTCTCTATCTTTTTGCTACCTTCTCTATTGTTTACTACCTTCTCTATTTTTTGCTACCTTCTCTATTGTTTTTGCTACCTTCTCTATTTTTTGCTACCTTCGCTATTTTTGCTACCTTATCTATCTTTTGCTACCTTCTCTATTTTTTGCTACCTTTTGTATTTTCTTTGCTACCTTCTCTATCTTTTTGCTACCTTCTCTATTGTTTGCTACCTTCTCTATTTTTTGCTACCTTCTCTATATTTTTCCTACCTTCTCTATTTTTTTGGTACCGTCTCTATTTTTTTTTGTTACCTTCTCTATTTTTTTTGCTACCTTCTCTATTTTTGCTACCTTCTCTATTGTTTTTGCTACCTTCTCTATTTTTTGCTACCTTCTCTATTTTTTGCTACCTTCTCTATTTTTTTGCTACCTTCCCTATTTTTTTGCTGCCTTCTCTATTTTTGTTACATTCTTTATTACTTTTGGCTACCTTCTCTATTTTTTGCTACTTTCTCTATTTTTTTTTGCTACCTTCTCTAGGTGATCCTGCATTTTACTTTTCGTGTCTGCTATCACGTATGTTTTTTAATGATATCACTCCGAGCAAGGCGGTAGCGCCACTGATGTGTAGGGGGCTACATAAGAGTAAAAATTAAATAGAAGAGAGTAAAGAAATGGACAAACCAGTTCGAAAGTGGCAAGAGAAGGAAGAGAATATATATGTGATGACAGTTGCAGAGATGGAGAGAAACGAAAGGATATACAGGGTGGTGAGGAAAGAACTAGGGTCAGGATGGTGAAGAGAGAACTAGGGTCAAGTGGTTAAGAGATGAGTATTGAACTTGCATTTAAATTCCTGGAGGTTGTAGCCCTCAGGAAAGCAAGAATAATGAAACGAGTTCCACAGGCGGGAAGTGCGAGAAAAAAGCTAAAGGAGTAGAACTGCATTTGGTTGATCTAACTGTGAAGGGGTGAGACCCAATTGCCAGTCTGGTTGCACGAGTAAACACCTGTTGCAGAGGCACCAGTGACTTACGTTCATTGGAACAGAAGCCATGAAAGTATTTATAGAACAGACAAAGGGAAGTCGGTACCTATCACATTACTAATTCTCCTATGGAGCATGTCAAGAACACCGAGATGAATAGCTGGGGCGCCTGATCATATGTGGCAGCAGTACTCCATGCACGGACGAATGGTTGATTTATATATATGCAGGATAGATACGTATCATGTATTGTTGAGACTGTGGCCGCCAATGAAGAAGCCTGGCAAGGATTTTATTTCTTTCGGAATTGTTTCACTGCATAGTTGAATAAAAAGATAGTAAATGGCCCAAATTTTAAATCTGATGCCTATTTCTTTCCCAGTAGTAACGAATCTGATTATATCCACTTTTCCCAAATTCTGATTTTATACATTTTTTTTTTCTTTTCAGATTGATAAGTTCCCATCCGATATGTCGGCCTGACATGCAACATAGCTGTGAGCAGATTTTTTTTTCACAATTCCCTGGAGTTTTCTGAACATTTCAAGCGATTCCATTCTGCGACAAATTTCCCCTAAACAGGAATTTTCCTCTCTCACAAAATTCCTGAAGTCAAATCAATATCTTCAATCATATTCAATCGTGAAATGTCGCAAAATTCCAACAAAAGATGTAGATGCCTAACTTGGCAACCAAAAAAATAACGAGGGATATTTTCTAAAGCTCTACCGCCAAAATTATATATATATATATATATATATATATATATATATATATATATATATATTCTTATTTATATTTTTACGAAATTATATATATATACATTTTTACAAATACTTATAAACACATTCATGTACAAGTATATATATATATATAGAGAGAGAGAGAGAAAGAGAGAGAGAGAGGTTTAAGAATATATAATCATGAATGTATATATATATATATATATATATATATATGTGTGTGTGTGTGTGTGTGTGTGTGTGTGCGTATATCCACTTACAGACTCCACATAAATATTCGCACCCAAAGATAAGCACATATGCATTCACACACATATATGCATATATCATCATAAATTTATATATACAGATTATATATATATATATATATATATATATAGTCCCATTTATATTTTCACGAAATTATATATATATATACATTTTTACAAATACTTATAAACATATTCATGTACAAGTATAAATATATATATATATATAGAGAGAGAGAGAGAGAGAAAGAGAGAGAGTGAGGTTTAAGAATATATAATCATGAATGTATATATATATATATATATATATATATATATATATGTACGTATATCCACTTACAGACTCAATATAAATATTCGCACCCAGACAAAGATAAGCACATATGCTTTCACACACATATGAGTCTGTTCCTAATTATTTCAGTAAGCCCTTGCGTCTTAGCAGATTTACTATCTTGCATGGGGTAATGACGATTACATATCACTTTCTCAACGACTTGTTGTGGCTTCCCTCTGTCTTTTCTACAAGAATGTTCATGGTGACTGCTCTGACGAGTTTTTTTATTTGGTTTCCCGACCACATGCATTTACGCGTGCGACTAGATTAGCATCAAGGTTTCACCCTTTACTATAAAAATAGTTAAATATAATCACATCTTCTACTCTAACAGTTTCTTTTCTCGCACTTCTCGTTTGTGGAACTTCCGTCTGTTTTATTTCTTCTCTGACAGCTGCAATCTCTAAAAGTATAAATGCAACGTCAGTTGCTTTCTTCATTTATCCTTTCTTTGCCAACCCCAATCACTATAAACCCCTGCTCACCTGTGGCTGTCCTGCTTTTCTTTATGTGAAAGTGAAATGATTTATATATATATATATATATATATATATATATATATATATATATATAAAGTGATAATTTTTGGGATGGCTTTATAAATTCCTTGGTAATAATTTATTTCTATGCTTAGAGGAAAAAATTGTAATAATCAAATATAAAAATCCCAGTGAACTATTAAACCAGAGGAATAAACTTATTTTCAAATGCAGACACAAAGATAGATTTAAAATTCTATAACAAAATGGAAGTTGCACTTAAAAGGTGCATTTGACCAAAAACTGACATATGACTATACTAAAATTCATAATTGTCAAAAAACCGTAACCGTTGATCTAATTTGAGATGTAGTCGTACTAATATTATGATGTTTATAAATATATGTATGTGTACGTACACGTATATGCATATACGCATATATGTATGCGTGGCTGTGGATATGTAGGTATGTATATATGTGTCTGTGTATGTGCATGTATGTATATAAATACATGGCTATATAATTGATTTAATTTCTTTATCTACATGTGGGTGTATATGCATGTAAGTATTTGCGCAGTTAGTAGGTGCTCAAGTAAAGATTCATGTGCAAATAATTATATAATATGAGCCCCTTAAACAAACTTCCAATGAGTGCATGTAATATCCCGTTACAGACTTCATATTTATTAATTTATTTTTATTATTTATTTATCGTTATTATTGCTACAATTGATAATCCTTTTAAAGTGTTATTATCGTTATCGATAAAAATAATAATGATTAACGTTATCATTAAAAAATAGTAATAATTAACATTTTTATCATACTTAATATTATTATTAATATACGAAGGTCATTCAATAAATAAGGTGAATTTTTCGGTATAAGGACTTCTACGAGGGTCATTCAATAAATAAGGTGGATTTTTCGGTATAAGGACTTCTACGAGGGTCATTCAATAAATAAGGTGAATTTTTCGGTATAAGGACTTCTACGAGGGTCATTCAATAAATAAGGTGGATTTTTCGGTATAAGGACTTCTACGAGGGTCATTCAATAAATAAGGTGAATTTTTCGGTATAAGGACTTCTACGAGGGTCATTCAATAAATAAGGTGAATTTTTCGGTATAAGGACTTCTACGAGGGTCATTCAATAAATAAGGTGAATTTTTCGGTATAAGGACTTCTACGAGGGTCATTCAATAAATAAGGTGGATTTTTCGGTATAAGGACTTCTACGAGGGTCATTCAATAAATAAGGTGAATTTTTCGGTATAAGGACTTCTACGAGGGTCATTCAATAAATAAGGTGAATTTTTCGGTATAAGGACTTCTACGAGGGTCATTCAATAAATAAGGTGAATTTTTCGGTATAAGGACTTCTACGAGGGTCATTCAATAAATAAGGTGGATTTTTCGGTATAAGGACTTCTACGAGGGTCATTCAATAAATAAGGTGAATTTTTCGGTATAAGGACTTCTACGAGGGTCATTCAATAAATAAGGTGAATTTTTCGGTATAAGGACTTCTACGAGGGTCATTCAATAAATAAGGTGAATTTTTCGGTGTAAGGACTTCTACGAGGGTCATTCAATAAATAAGGTGAATTTTTCGGTGTAAGGACTTCTACGAGGGTCATTCAATAAATAAGGTGAATTTTTCGGTGTAAGGACTTCTACGAGGGTCATTCAATAAATAAGGTGAATTTTTCGGTATAAGGACTTCTACGAGGGTCATTCAATAAATAAGGTGAATTTTTCGGTGTAAGGACTTTTAATACAGATAGAAGCTTACTTTTTAAAAAAATTTTCTTTACTTCTTTTTCAAAGGGATTTAATTTTTTGCAGATTGAAAAAAAAAACTTTAAGAGTTTTGGAGATTAACAAAAATGGCCGACCAAGAAGCTTGCACCAGGATTGAATAGAGGTCAGTTATCAAGATTTTGGTTGCTGAAGGGTGCAAAACCAGTTGAAATTCATAGAAGAATGTCAAATGTGTATGGTGCCACATGTTTCAGCCAAAAGATGTCTACAAGTTGGCAAAATTGTTGAAAGGAGGATCAGTGTTGAGGATGAAGACTGGCCTGAGAGGCCTACAGAAGTGAGGTACCCTGAGGTGATCGAATCAGTTAATGACCTCATTCAGTCTGACAGAAGAGTGACAGTGGATGACATTGCAAGGACATTGAGCCTATCTGTTGGGACAGCACACAAAATCGAAGGTCAGCTGCCGGTGCAGGACATCAATGAGCTGGGCTGGGAACTGCTCCCTCATCCCCCTTACAGCCCAAGCCTTGCCCCTTCTGACTTTCACCTGTTTGGTCCCTTGAAAGCAGTCACGAGAGGCACGAAGTTTGAAAGAGTCGATGAAGTCAAAAGTGCTGTGAGCGATTGACTGAGACATCAGTCCAAAGATGTTTACACTGAGGGAATACGGAAGCTTGTGCACAGATGGGAAAAGTGTGTGATACTGCTGGGAGACTACGTTGAAAAATTTTTTAAAAGTAAGCTTCTGTCTGTATTAGAAGTCCTTATACCGAAAAATTCACCTTATTTATTGAATGACCCTCTTATTATCGTCATAAAACCAAAAAGATCAATATTTACAAAATAAAGATATTATTACCGTCAGAACTGATATAAAATTCTAACAATTCAATTTTTCTGGTGAAAATACGGCACCTAAATTTACTGTGGTTTATCTAAGAATGGCCAAATAGAAGTTCAGTTCAATATTATCTTATTGCCTGTAATAGAATGACAGCCACATTTAAGTATTAACACTGTGTATGTAATACACTCTCCCGTCGATAAAATATTTCCTTCTTTCGCTGTCCCCCCAGGATTATTTTTAGCTGGATAAATCTAACCTATTCTTTTTTTGCGAAAAATTTTGGTCTAAGGATCGGATTTGTAAAATTTCCGAGAAATAAACTATTACCAATGGATTTATAAAGACATCCCATTTATTTTCATCATAATATTCAGTTGAATTGTAACACTGAGTTCTCATCGAATAACGGTCCACTTTGGAATTACTCTTACGAATTACCAGGGATAGTACTATATATATATATACACGAAAAATCTAAAGTGAGCCAAAACCTACCGCGGTTTCACACTACGGATCGTCAGGGAAGAGCCTTTTCCCTGACGATCCGTAGTGTGAAACCGCGGTAGGTTTTGGCTCACTTTAGATTTTTCGTATGTTTTTGCTCTACTATTGTATTTTAGTACTTTCGTATTGAGCACTTTTTCTTGTGTTTGGTTCCGTTTGGGTTTTTTATCTTTACTGCGGAATCTTGAATGTTTGTTCTTGTTCAGCTGGTTTCTTTTTTTTTTTTTCTCCCCATTTATCCGAAGACTTAGTACGCCGGATTGTAACGGATTTAGGTTCTGTTTGTTAATAGTTTTTTCGAAAGTTTATATTGGTATAAATTTACGGAGTGCATTCTTACAGAGTCTAACTAGTTATTATTATCATATATATATATATATATATATATAATTTTAAAAACAGGCGATTGAGGTCTCTAGAGAAGAAAATTTTAAAAACAGTTTCCACTTCAGCGATATATACGTGACTCTTCAGAAATGAATGAGTTCTTTCGGTGACTGGCGTGTGTATACACTGACTGTATACAATACGTTCAAATTTCCCTTCTCTGATTTCAAGCGCCTATGATTTAGGGGGTAGCGACTCCTTCTGACACCAAATCGGTCGAGTTTCGATCTTTGCCAGAAGCAAGTGGATGTGTCTAGTCACACTGATGAGCAGTGATACAGTTAAACAGGCTTGGATGTGGATGACTAATATATAAATTACTTTAAAAACAAGAAATTTATTAACAGTCTCAAGAGCCCTTTCGTCCAACATCTCATCAGGAGAAAATCGTTGGAATTATAAATCAAACGCAAAGAACATCAAAATGAAAAGCAAAAAAAAAAGCGTGTGTGTGTGAGGAACACGAATATATAAAGAGGGAGGAGAAATCGCGTGTAAATAATTATCAAGGAACAGTTAAATAAATTATCCCCTAATAAATAAGGAGACTAAACAAGATCCTTCTGTCGCCAAAGAGAAGGCTTCCATAATGATTTGTAGTCAGTTAGTTAAGTGCCATACGTGAAACACGGTTGGGCGATCATGTCTCGAAAGGGACATGACTGACTGAGCAGAAGATTATCCAGCAGTAGGTTGCCGTTGCTTTCTGCGGTAGACTGGTTGCCAGCCCAGGATATAGAACCCAATCTGTCCTGTTATTTAACCCATAACTGAAAGGAAGAGACGGATTAATACCTTTCCCAAGGGTATTTGCGCGTAAGTGAATGCAATGAATTCAACTGGTCTTCGAATTCGGCTCCCCGATTTCTCGTTCCGAGCCGATATACACTGCACCACAGCGCACATCCAATATCTAGACTGATTCTAAAATCTTTAATTGATTATTGGAACGAGATGCATGTAAAATTTTGAACCGCTCTTTTCTCTACAACTTGGCACAGGCTACATTCTCTACTAGGTGTTAAGCAATAACCGATTCCATATTTGTAGATGGAAAACACATCTATTTTGCCAAATCGTATTTTAGAAGGTACATGTTGATTAATTCTTGTTTCTAAATGTAAGACTGTACGTCCCACATAACCAGCAGCGCACAGGCAATTAAATTCCTATACCAAATTGCTTAATTTTATGTGGGGCAATTCGTCTTTCCGAAACGACGGAAACGCAGACCTAGTTAGAAAAATTCAACGCAGAGCAACAAACGGAAGAAAAAAGAAACCGACTTGCTAACCTGCTTAATTAAGCTTTGGCCCTTATTCCCAATCCAAAGAACCTTCAAATAAACCGAACACTTAGAAGGACCCTAGTTTTCTTATTAATAATATGATTAATTAGGGATTCCGGGTAGCCATTATGAAGGAAAATTTCCCTGATATTCTCAAATTCTAGTAGGAGACACATTTTGAGTGCACTGTACACCAAGGTTTTGATAAGATTAATTTTCCTTGATGTATGTGCAAAGGCACACCAATTCATATACAGACCTGGAAAGGTGGGTATACGATAAATACTTGTAAGAAAACCCCGTCTACTACGCTCAACAACAACAAGAATGTATTCTGCTTATTTTCTTTTCAATCTAAGAACGGAAACAAATCTATATAACATAGAAAGAATTAAACTATTTCGATAATTTGATAGAAAGCATTTTTTTTTTTCGGATTGAAATTCTGTTTTCAACATATTTCTGTTCAGAAGTCTGATGCTTTTCAAATCTAGTGTCATCATCAGCTGTGCTAAGGTTTTTAATCATATTCGAACTCAATCGTTATGGTCCCAAAGATCAAATGGAAGACTTATCAAATTTATGACTAGAAGATTTGCCATATTTTTCATTTCAAGACGATTTATTTTGTCAAAATAAAATCCAGTGTGCCGAAGAGAGATTTAATCATGGAACAAGGGACATGGCTGATGTCGAATTGACATTGACGATTGTATACGCGTATACAAACTTTAATCCAATAATGGCATCCCAAATTTCCAGGAAGCGGTTCTATAAAAGGCAGGTAATCTTTAGGAATCTATTCTGTTTAGTTTCTTTTCAATCTGAGAATGGAAACAAATCACTTTATAGTATCAAAAAGAATTAAACCATTTTGATGATTTAATAGAAAACGTTTATTTATCAAGGTATTTTCAGATTGAAATTCTGTTCTCATCATATTTCTCTTCAGAAGTATGATGCATTTTTAACTCTAGTGTTATGATTTCGAAGCCACATTCGAAATGAATCACTACTGTCCTAAAGATCCAATGGAAGCCTTATTAAATTTATGACAAGGAGAATTTTTTTTTTAATCATATCACCCCAAGCAAGGCGATAACGCCACTGATGCGCAGGGGGCTACGTAAGGGTAAAAAGAATGGAAAAGAGAAAGCCGGAAACCACATCCTAAACAGGGAACAAGGGATGAGCCTCTTTACCTATTCAATAGACGTGGGTGGAGTGTGAACCGGGCAATAGTTTAGTCTATCTACTCCAATTGAAAAAAAAGAAAAAAAGGAAAAGAGTGAAAAGATTGGAAAAGAGAAAACCGAAAACCA
>JBBBDQ010029610.1:2557500-2667500 GCA_037127315.1 Ascarosepion bandense
CTGTTTGTTCTCCAAATATTTTCATGGTTTCTGCTCCAAAGAACTTAAATCACTAGCGCCCCTGGTACAAGAATTTACTCGTGCAACCAGACTGGCAACTTGTTCCCACTCATTCACAGTTAGATATACCAAATGAAGCAGACTATTCTACTCCAACAGCTTCTTTTCTCGCACTTCCCGCCTGTGGAAATCTCTTCCATATTTTTGCTTTCCTGACGGCTACAATCTTCAGGAATTTAAATGCAATGTCAATATCCATCTCTAAACCACTTGACTCTTGTTCTTTCTACATCACCCTATGTATCTTTTCCTTTCTCTCTATCTTTTCAACTATCATCACAGCTGTATTCTCATCCTTCTCTTGCTTCTTTCTCTGACACAGCCTGTAACTGGTTCGTCTTTTTTTTTTTACTCTCTTCCTATCTAATTTTTTTTTTGTAATTCCATGTGCATCAGTGGCTTTATCACCTTGCATGTGTGAAACGATTAAAAAAAAATCTCTTTATAAATTTTGGCATTCTATAAAATCTGCTAAATCCTGTCCAACCATTAATCTACTCAGACTCACTAAGTAGATTACGAGGTATTTTCCCCTGTCCCTCTTACATTTAATTTGTCCTGTAAGTGTCAGATTTTCCAAGCCCTTCTTCCTCATCAGGTGTCCAGGAAACCTCAACTGTCTTTTCTTGATGTTAAGTATAAATTTCCATTTTGTTTCGATTTTCTCTTAAAATTTACAGTTGCTCACATGTGTCCAGCATTCTTCCGTAGAACCACATTTTATTTATTCATGCAGGATGACAGTTATCACGTAACAGTTCACTATTTTTTTCTTTACTTCCAACAAATTTTTTTCTCTCTCTTTATAATCTGCTTATCTTTTTGAATTCATCTTTGGCCATCTCAATACGTCTGCTGATCTCAGTGTCGCACTTACCCAGGTATTTAAATTTCCTAACTTGTTTGATTTTCCTATAACCGATTAGCACCTTGAGCTCATTTTGGCTAACAACCATGCAGTTTAATTACTTGCAAGTTTTCTGCTTAGTCCTTTTTTATCGCTTTCTGTTACGTGTGCGTTTGTAGCTTTCTTTTTCTGTCGGTTATTAACATTGGGTCATCTGCATACGTTACGTTTGTTAAGATATTGACCACCAATAATGAATCCTGGTAGGACGTCTAGTTCTCTTAGAATAGACTGGCTGTATAGGTTGAATAATTTTGGTGCAATAAGCACATCCGTATCTTGTACCTTTCTATATTTGCATATCCTATGATTTGCAGTCCGTATTCAGGCAATTTACTACCAGTATAAGTTCTTGATTATTCTATCTTTACCAAACATATCAAGGATGCTGAACAGCTACAAAATATCTTACACTATCAAACACCTTTCCACAATCTATAAAACACAAGTACAAGGGTGAAATATACAAAATTGTTCTCTTAAAAATGTTCTCATGAAAAATAGGTTTATCAAATGATAAAAAGGAACGTATCTGCTGACCTTGTGGCTCAAGGAAATTCATATATAGGGGGTACCAGTGAGCTAGGTTCATCAGAGCAGAAACCGTGAAAGTATTTATAGAAGACACACAATGTTGATTATTCTATCTTTACCAAACATATCAAGGATGCTGAACAGCTACAAAATATCTTACACTATCAAAGACCTTTCCAAAATCTATAAAACACAAGTACAAGGGTGAAATATACAAAATTGTTCTCTTAAAACTGTTTTCATGAAAAATAGGTTTATCAAATCCAAGAGCTTTTATGGGGTTTTTTTTTTCCAACAAGTTATACACTGCTGCTAAATCTGGACAAACAACGAAGAACACGTATATTTTTTTTGTTTTTTTTATAATCGTGTCGCCCAAAGCAAGGCATTTTACTGCCACTGTTATGTAAGGGGTTACATAGCAGGAACGTTATGAGAAAGAGTGACAGGTTATAGTGGGTGTCAGGAAGTGGGTAAGAGAAGGATGAATGTGGGTGGACGATGATGATGGGGTAGACGGAGAAAGAGGCATGAGAAGGAGAATGCAAGTTAGTGAGACAGGAGATGACTATTGATTTTACATTTAAATTCTTGGAGATTATAACTGTCGGGAAAACAAGTAAGCGGAAGGGAATTCCACAGGCGGGAAGTGCGAGAAAAGAAGCTGATGGAGTAGAATTCGTGTTTACAATTTATTGGTTTCACAGTAAAAGGGTGGAACGTATCTGCTGACCTTGTGGCTCAAGGAAATTCATATATAGGGGGTAACAGTGAGCTAGGTTCATCAGAGCAGAAGCTGTGAAAGTATTTGTAGAAGACACACAGTGTAGCCACACTGTGTCGGTGAGAAAGCGCTGTATCCTACCAGCCAAATCGGGATCGATCATATTACAGATACTCTGTTGGATTTTGTCAAAGAAACCTAGCTGGATAGCAGGAGCACCCGAAAATTATAATCTTATGTTTTTATTCTTCGTTGGTAATACTCGCGTGAGCAGAAGGACTGCCGGAGAGAGTCACTGTTACAAAGTAGTCGTTAGGTGTCGAAAACCAGCCGGAGTTCTCAATCTCTTCAACCTGAAACCCCACGCTTTATATAACCCCCAAAACTCCCACGTATTTTTGTTTTTTCGGGTTGTCGCTCTGTTGACGTCATCTACAGCCGGATATATCTGTCAGCCAAACTTGTCCTCGGTTGACTTTTATCTATGGCTGGATATATTTGTCAGTTATATCCTATTCGGCCATCGCCTTTCAAGCTGGTTGTCGTTTGAGCTTTTGTTATTGTTGTCGACATCATCAGCAACCTGAAATATTTTTCAAACACTCTTTTCCTTTGTCGACCTCAATCACGGCTGATGTACCAGTCAATTACCAATGCCGTTTAAGGCAATATATTACACTCCTCTCTACGCTATTTTTCAACATGTTTACATGCGAACATTTTCAATGCATCTCTTTCAAACCCTCACTAACCCACACCAAAAATGTGTCTGGAGACACCGTAAATCTTCAACTCGTAGTGAAGGTTTTCGAGACTTCTAATCATACAGCCCGGGCTTCACTGTTTTTGCCTAGAGCATGATAGACACTTTCCGTAGTTATCAGCAGTGGTCTGGAGAAACTAAAGCCATATTGGTTGTCTGAGAAAAGGCCCTGCAATGAGAAATAATGAATCAATTCAGTATTGATTAGGGCCTCTAGGAGTTACCCTAAAAGAGGTAGATAGCTAATGATGTGATAGTTTGAAGAGTCGGATTGTTCACTAGGCGTGTTAGTTATCAGCAGTGGTCTGGAGAAACTAAAGCCATATTGGTTGTCTGAGAAAAGGCCCTGCAATGAGAAATGATGAATCAATTCAGTATTGATTAGGGTCTCTAGGAGTTACCCTAAAAGAGGTAGATAGCTAATGATGTGATAGTTTGAAGAGTCGGATTGTTCACTAGGCGTGTTAGTTATCAGCAGTGGTCTGGAGAAACTAAAGCCATATTGGTTGTCTGAGAAAAGGCCCTGCAATGAGAAATAATGAATCAATTCAGTATTGATTAGGGTCTCTAGGAGTTACCCTAAAAGAGGTAGATAGCTAATGATGTGATAGTTTGAAGAGTCGGATTGTTCACTAGGCGTGTTAGTTATCAGCAGTGGTCTGGAGAAACTAAAGCCATATTGGTTGTCTGAGAAAAGGCCCTGCAATGAGAAATGATGAGTCAATTCAGTATTGATTAGGGCCTCTAGGAGTTACCCTGAAAGAGGTAGTTAGCTAATAATGTGATAGTTTGAAGAGTTGGATTGTTCACTAGGCGTGTTAGTTATCAGCAGTGGTCTGGAGAAACTAAAGCCATATTGGTTGTCTGAGAAAAGGCCCTGCAATGAGAAATAATGAATCAATTCAGTATTGATTAGGGCCTCTAGGAGTTACCCTAAAAGAGGTAGATAGCTAATGATCTGATAGTTTGAAGAGTCGGATTGTTCACTAGGCGTGTTAGTTATCAGCAGTGGTCTGGAGAAACTAAAGCCATATTGGTTGTCTGAGAAAAGGCCCTGCAATGAGAAATGATGAATCAATTCAGTATTGATTAGGGTCTCTAGGAGTTACCCTAAAAGAGGTAGATAGCTAATGATGTGATAGTTTGAAGAGTCGGATTGTTCACTAGGCGTGTTAGTTATCAGCAGTGGTCTGGAGAAACTAAAGCCATATTGGTTGTCTGAGAAAAGGCCCTGCAATGAGAAATAATGAATCAATTCAGTATTGATTAGGGTCTCTAGGAGTTACCCTAAAAGAGGTAGATAGCTAATGATGTGTTAGTTTGAAGAGTCGGATTGTTCACTAGGCGTGTTAGTTATCAGCAGTGGTCTGGAGAAACTAAAGCCATATTGGTTGTCTGAGAAAAGGCCCTGCAATGAGAAATAATGAATCAATTCAGTATTGATTAGGGCCTCTAGGAGTTACCCTAAAAGAGGTAGATAGCTAATGATGTGATAGTTTGAAGAGTCGGATTGTTCACTAGGCGTGTTAGTTATCAGCAGTGGTCTGGAGAAACTAAAGCCATATTGGTTGTCTGAGAAAAGGCCCTGCAATGAGAAATAATGAATCAATTCAGTATTGATTAGGGCCTCTAGGAGTTACCCTAAAAGAGGTAGATAGCTAATGATGTGATAGTTTGAAGAGTCGGATTGTTCACTAGGCGTGTTAGTTATCAGCAGTGGTCTGGAGAAACTAAAGCCATATTGGTTGTCTGAGAAAAGGCCCTGCAATGAGAAATAATGAATCAATTCAGTATTGATTAGGGTCTCTAGGAGTTACCCTAAAAGAGGTAGATAACTAATGATGTGATAGTTTGAAGAGTCGGATTGTTCACTAGGCGTGTTAGTTATCAGCAGTGGTCTGGAGAAACTAAAGCCATATTGGTTGTCTGAGAAAAGGCCCTGCAATGAGAAATAATGAATCAATTCAGTATTGATTAGGGTCTCTAGGAGTTACCCTAAAAGAGGTAGATAACTAATGATGTGATAGTTTGAAGAGTCGGATTGTTCACTAGGCGTGTTAGTTATCAGCAGTGGTCTGGAGAAACTAAAGCCATATTGGTTGTCTGAGAAAAGGCCCTGCAATGAGAAATGATGAGTCAATTCAGTATTGATTAGGGCCTCTAGGAGTTACCCTGAAAGAGGTAGTTAGCTAATAATGTGATAGTTTGAAGAGTTGGATTGTTCACTAGGCGTGTTAGTTATCAGCAGTGGTCTGGAGAAACTAAAGCCATATTGGTTGTCTGAGAAAAGGCCCTGCAATGAGAAATAATGAATCAATTCAGTATTGATTAGGGTCTCTAGGAGTTACCCTAAAAGAGGTAGATAACTAATGATGTGATAGTTTGAAGAGTCGGATTGTTCACTAGGCGTGTTAGTTATCAGCAGTGGTCTGGAGAAACTAAAGCCATATTGGTTGTCTGAGAAAAGGCCCTGCAATGAGAAATGATGAGTCAATTCAGTATTGATTAGGGCCTCTAGGAGTTACCCTGAAAGAGGTAGTTAGCTAATAATGTGATAGTTTGAAGAGTTGGATTGTTCACTAGGCGTGTTAGTTATCAGCAGTGGTCTGGAGAAACTAAAGCCATATTGGTTGTCTGAGAAAAGGCCCTGCAATGAGAAATGATGAGTCAATTCAGTATTGATTAGGGCCTCTTGGAGTTACCCTGAAAGAGGTAGTTAGCTAATAATGTGATAGTTTGAAGAGTTGGATTGTTCACTAGGCGTGTTAGTTATCAGCAGTGGTCTGGAGAAACTAAAGCCATATTGGTTGTCTGAGAAAAGGCCCTGCAATGAGAAATGATGAATCAATTCAGTATTGATTAGGGCCTCTAGGAGTTACCCTGAAAGAGGTAGTTAGCTAATAATGTGATAGTTTGAAGAGTTGGATTGTGCACTAGGCGTGTTAAAAACTGAGACAACAGACAATAACTACTAGCAGAAGGAAGATTTGAAGGCAGTGAGGTATCTGAACACATTTATAAATGGAATTTTGTCTGTGTGTGTGTGTGTCCGTTACCTATAGACGCCGAAACATCTGAACCGATTTTCTTGAAAATTTACACGGTTGTACTATAAGCGTCTGCGAGTGTTCTTAGCTAGGTTTGTGTCGAGCTATGCCCGATAAATATCGAAAATCGATAATCGAAAAAATCGGGTTATAGAAGTAGTGGTCCGATTTTAATCAAATTTGATACACTCATAGACAATGACATAAGAAACGATATTCAGAAGTTTCAAGGTTGCAGTTATTACAATAGTGCAGAAGATCGATAATAAATATATATAAAAGGCAAGATGTTTGTGTGTGGGGGGGTGTTTATCTGCCTGGATGTCTGTATTTTTTTCATCCCTTTTATTTTAGTTTTTGCTTCGGGTTTGGCTCTAAGTAGGTATAATTGTAGTTCTTAGTCTCAGCCATGATACCATTTACGTTAATCTTCAAAATTCAGTTTTTTCAAACTTATTTGATATCGATACCAGGAAATCAAAATTTGACTTACATCAATTAATTTTTCTTTCAGTCTACGATTTCGCTTCCACTGAAAAAAACTTATTTTTGTGTATGATATAATTATTCTGAAATAGTATATTTAATCTTAATTTTGAATATAGGAATTTCGATTCTTTTTCGAGTTTGGGAGCCGTTTTTTCGTTTAACTTTGATTTTTCCAGTACGGAATATTTTTGTATTTAAGTAAGGTTATTACGGTAAGGTTATTACGGTAAGTAACGTTGGACACCCAACGTTGAAACAACCATATGATTGTAGAGGACATATATAGAAAAAATATGTACATGTTCTAAAACATAATTTATAATAAATATTCATATCTCTATACATCATATATCGAGCACTGTTTTAAATTAATGTTTTGGACGGTGAACAAAATTTCTTTCTTCGTTCTGTACTCATTCAGATAACCTGCTCCTACACTAAGTCCAGCACTCTCACAATTAAGATAAAAGATTGAACATAGATAAAATACATTTCGACATTTCGCTGAAAAATATTCCTATCCAAAGCAAACAGGAATACTTTCACAAGCTGGTCCTAAAACCTGAAGACTTAGTACGAAGAATGAAATGGAAAGCGCACTTCTTCATTGAAAGCCATGGAGCTCCAAATAATAACACATCCGGATTTAAAAACCTAAGAGCCGCTCCTCTCACAGACAAACTTTTTAACTTCGAAAATGACTTGTTCGAAACCATAAAAAATAACT
Organism: Ascarosepion bandense; assembly: GCA_037127315.1. NCBI lineage: Eukaryota > Metazoa > Mollusca > Cephalopoda > Sepiida > Sepiidae > Ascarosepion > Ascarosepion bandense. Next base: position 2,564,752 of record JBBBDQ010029610.1, read on the forward strand.
TTCCACAAACACAAAAATAAATTCCAAAATCACTTAGACACAATAGTCAGCAACATACACAAATCAGATAAGGTCTTTGTTAAATCAGACAAAACATCGAATTTCTATAAGATGGACCCAAATGAATACAAGGACCTTATTAAAAAAAACTAACAAAAAAAAATACAGGAAAATCAACAAAGAACACAAAAACCACATAGACAGAATAAGCCAGGAAGATAAACTAATTACAGACAAATTGAAAATAAGTGACAGAGTCCCCAAAATAGCAACGAAAGAAGCATATGTGCTTTTGAAAGACCACAACCCTGATTTTAACAGCAAATTACCTACAAGGATAATAAACCCCACAAAATTCGAAATAGGTAGGATAAGTAAAACAATATTAGAGATTGTCAACCAACAAATAAAAAATAATTTAAACTAACACAGTGGAAATGTACGGTAGACGTAATCGAGTGGTTTGAAAAAATTGGTGGAAAAAATAATGCCACCTTTTTACAATTGGATATTGTAGATTTTTACCCATCAATTTCAGAGAAAACCTATTCGGTCTCGCCTTGGAGTTCGCGAAATTCTACTAAGACATCACTGAGGATGAAGTCAAAATTATCCTGAACTGCAGGAAATCAGTTATAATCCACGACAACGAGCAGGGAACTAAGAACTCAAAGGAGAACTTTTATTTATCCATGGGTGCCCTGGATTCTGCAGAGGCTTCGGATCTGATTGGATTATTCTTACTGTACAACTTAACTGCACATAAGGAAATCGAAACGGACAATATAGGACTATATAGAGACGACGGACTAATGATAATTGATAAATCTACTGGAGGTAAGGTTAATAAAACCAGAAAATTAATCCATAGAGTCTTTAAATCCTTTGGCTTTAACGTAGCGATTAACCACAATATCAAGCAAGTAGACTTCCTAGATATAACATTAGACCTAGTATCGAACACTTTCCAACCTTACATGAAAAACAACGCTAACCCAATATATATAAACCCCAACTCTAATCACCTACCATCCATTGTTAAGCACATCCCATCATCGGTAGAACGTTGCATTAACACACACTCATCCAGTAAAGAGATATTTGATAAACACAAGGTGATTTATAATAAAATCCTTAATGAAAGCGGGTATAAAACATCAAAAATCAGCTTTGTGGAAAAATTCAAAAGTTCAAAAAGAAAAAATTGAAGCAGGAAAATAATATGGTATAAGCCTCCATTCAATCAATCAGTTAACTTCAAGCTGGGGCCTAAATTTCTTAAATTAGTAGAAAAGCACTTTCCCAAAAATAACCTTCTGAGCAAAATCTTTAATAAAAAATACCATAAAATTAAGCTATAGCTTTTCCAATAATCTACAAAAAAATAATCAAAATGCATAACACCAAAATATTAAAAATACACAGCAAAAATAAATCCAACACTAATACAAGTCCGTCCCGTGATAACAACCTCTCTAACTGTAGAAACCCCAACCAATGCCCCATGACCAATAAATGTCTGACGAAATCTCTGATATATATGTGTTCGATTTCATCCTTAGAAAATCCTAAAGATGAAAATATATATATTGGGAATACCATGAAAGTATTTAAAAAGCGCTTTTACTTTCACCTCTCATCCTTCAATAACAAAGAAAAACAAAACATGACATCTCTCTCCAAATACTTTTGGAAATTAAAAGACGAAAATAAAACACCTAAGGTTAAATGGAAAATCCTCAAACAAGCAAGAACAGCAAAATCTATAACAGAACCATGTTTTCTTCGCCTTCAAGAAAAAATAGAGATCCTTAAATATATAAATAGTAACAAGCTTTTAACATAGAGGCACGATACCACAGTAAACTGCAAGCACATTAGGGACCTAACCCTATAATCATGCTAGGAAATACTAGGAGTTTGATTAGATATTCTTATTATAAAAGATTAAAAATGCTATAGAAAAAATCGATTTAATAAATCCTTAAAGTAAGGTCTAATACCCACAAAAATATCTACATAAATAAAACGTAAAATTTAAAGAAATAAACAAGCTCTCAAACTATTACTAATGTCTACAGCAATAACCTTACTTACCGTAATAACCTTGCCGTAATAAACTTACTTAAATGCAAAAATATTCCGTACTGGAAAAATCAAAATTAAACGAAAAAATGGCCCCCAAAATCGAAAAAGAATCAAAATTCCTATATTCAAAATTAAGATTAAATATACTATTTCAGAATAATTATATCATTCACAAAAATAAACTGTAAGCACATTAAAGATCTAAACCTACAATCATGCTAAAAATTACTAGAAATTTGATTAGATATTTTTATTTTAAAAGATAAAAAATGCGATAGAAAAAATCGATCTAGTAAATCCTTAAAGTAAGGTCTAATACCCACAAAAATATTGAAATAAATAAAATAAAAAAATCAAAGAAATAAACAGGATTCCAAACGATAATTTATGAAAAATAAAAGATTAAAAGAAAAAACCGATCCTCTAAACTCAAAATTAATATTAAATATACAACTTTATATAAAAAACTGATAAAATACAAATTTGCATTTACTTCCTAAAAAATACAAGTTTAGATTTTTTGGAAATAACTTCACCTACATACAATAAAACTTGAAAAAAAAAACCTATCCCGTTAAAATAAAAATATAAAAAACAAAATTAAAATACAAAAATATTCCGTACTGAAAAAATCAAAATTAAAAAGAAAAAATACCCCACCCCTATCACGTCTATCTAAGGAACCCCGAGGAGAAAGCCTCGCCACAAAATGAAAGAGAATACATAAAATCTACCTGGTAACAACAGACACCAATTAATCAAACACTAGCCAACCAAGATGCCGTCTTAAACATTCTTAAGGTCAACAAACAAGATAAGTTCCCCAATCACAAAAAACCCACACAAACACACAAAACTGACCAAGTAATCAAACTCCTCCACACCACGTCTTCGAAATTCTAAGCAAAAGATATACCCAACCGATAAAAACGTACATTCCAACAGATAATGCCATTAATCAACAATTTAGCACTTACACACCAAGTTCTTCAAAATTCTAACGGTCAACACGGAAGAGACATTCCCTTCATTATCAATAACCCCAACCAACCCAACAACAACAATGAACCAAATATAAACAGCAGATGATTCCACTTCTTGCCTATTCCTGCTGACCAAAAGTTGGACACCCAACGTTGAAACAAACATATGATTGTAAAGGACATATTTAGAAAAAATTATGTACATGTTCTAAAACATAATTTATAATAAATATTCACAGATCTATACATCATATATCGAGCACTGTTTTAAATTAATGTTTTGGACAGTGAAAAAATTTCTTTCTTCGTTCTGTACTCACTCGGATATATATATATATGTAGTGTAGGCAGCTGATAAATTTCTAAATATATATATATGTACTTTTATATTAATGCAATTATTATATATTTTAATTTGATGTAACCGGTTTGTATTAAGTTTTTATTTTAATTTATGTAGTATATGATGGCTTGAAAATTAATGTATCTTTTAGAAAAAGTGATATTTGAAAAAAATACGAGGACAATTTTGATTTTGGATTGATATATCAATTAATCATCATAGACAATCGCATCTACCTCCTATTAGCATGGACCAGGCTTGCCCCCCAGAGAGTAAAACACTACGCCTCTTGGTCTCACACTTTCAGCGGACCTCAAGTGGAATGACTATATCCATTGCTAAATCCGCTGCTATGAAAGTCGGTTCTCTCTGCAGGGCCCGGAGGTTTTTTCCGTCTGAATCTATCCTGCACATTTGTAAATCTACCATCCGCCCGTGCATTGAATACTGTTGCCATATCTGGTCGGGTGCCCCTGCTATTCTCCTCGGGCTTCTCGACAAGGTACAGCGGAGGGTCTATAATGTGATCGATACCGACTTAGCAGACCGCCTGCAGTCTCTCTCTCACCCTCGCGACGTGGCTTCCCTGTGTCTCTTCTATAAATACTTTCACGGCTTCTGCTCCGATGAACTTAGATCACTGGTGCCTCCTAGGTTCGAATTTGCACGAGATACTAGATTAGCAACTAGATCCCACCCTTTTACAGTGAAACCGATAAAATGCAGCCGTAACTTCTACTCCAACAGTTTGTTTTCTCGCACTTCTCGACTGTGGAATTCCCTTCCACAAGACTGCTTCCCCGACGGCTACAATCTCCAGAAGTTTAAATGTAAGGTCAATAGACACCTCCTAACAAACTAACTCGCTTCCATTCTTTCAAACACTCTTCCCACCCACCCAACTATCTATCACCCCTCTTCTGACATTTCCTATATCTAACCACTCTTTCTATTTACCTTCCCCCATGTAGCCCCAAGCGCAATAGTGGCAGTGGAATGACTTGCTTGGGGTGAAATGATTAAAAAAAATATATATTTTTCAGATTTATATTTTCTTTCAACATTGTGTGTCTGTCTCTTATGTGTGTGTCTGTTTGGGATTTTGCATATGCTTATGTGTACATAAATAGATATATTGATATATTCGCAGCCCAATGATGAAAAACGTGTTTGTTTCTGATAATAATTTTTTTTATTTCCAACATATGTGCGTAGTGGCGCAGTGAATATCGGCTAGGAACGATAAATCGGGGAACCGAGTTCGATTTCCAGCTGAATTAATTACCTTCACTTACGCGCAAATACCCTTTTGAAAGGTATTAATCTGTCTATTCCCTCCAGTTATGGGTTAAATAATAGGACAGATTGTGTTCTATAGCCTTGGTCGGCAACCAGTCTACCGCAGAAAGCAATGGCAAGCTACTGCGAGATAATCTTCTGCCCAGTTAGTCATGTCTCGAAAGAGACATGATCGCCCAAGTGTGCATCGCGCATGGCACTTAACTGACTGACTGAATAAATACTTTGTTAAAACAATTAGTCTAACGCAATTGCATGAATCTTATGTTATACAGTGAAAGTTTCAGATCGAAATCCCGCTCATAGCGATATATCAGTCTACAAACTCATTGGTTCCTCATATATATTTTTGTGACCCTTTTCATACTTCAGTTAAGTGTCATACGTGAAACACGCTTGGGCGATCATGTCTCGAAAGAGACATGACTGACTGAGCAGAAGATTATCCAGCAGTAGGTTGCCATTGCTTTCTGCGGTAGACTGGTTGCCAGCCCAGGATATTGAACCCAATCTGTCCTGCTATTTAACCCATAACTGGAAGGAAGAGATGGATTAATACCTTTCCCAAGGGTATTTGCGCGTAAGTGAATACAATGGATTCAACTGGAATTCGAACTCGTCTCCCCGATTTCTCGTTCCAAGCCGATATCCATTGCACCACAACAAACATAATGCTCAAAAGATTTCTAGGAAGGGAACCCATAATCATCAAATACTTTTTATATATTTTTATGTTAACCCAATACAGGGCCTAAGAGTCGCTCAAGGCAAAGAGATATTTCTTTTTAAGGGCATGGTCTCCAAGTCCTACACTGTTATTTAACCCATAACTGGAGGGAAGAGACGGATTAATACCTTTCCCAAGGGTACCAGTGCTTAAGTGAATGCAAGGTATTCAACTGGAAGTCGAACTCGGCTCCCCAATTTCTCGTGCCAAGCCGTTATCCACTGCACCACAACGCACATCCGTCATACTTACGTCCGCAATAATGTGTTCGAACAATATTTCAAATACTGTCTTGCTGTGTTTGAAATGGCGGATTGCGCATTTGTATATTCGTTTATTAAGCGTCTTGATAAACCACTTTGTGTATGCATGCGTTCGCCCGTTTTCATTGAGTACGTGTGTGAGGGTGAATTCTTTGTATCTCATGGTGATTTAGCGATTGCCCGTCTGATGGCGTTAATTTGCGATCATTGCCGTTGGAACGCCGCCATCATAAGGTTGCGATCGAAAGGTGCGGTGTTTTCCTATCCCATTTGAATCCTTTCTCCCTCTCGTCTCCCTGTCCCACCCTTGGCCTCGTTTTCGCGAAAGAAGAAAGCAATCTCTGCTGCTCAGCTGGTGGCCTGATTTTTCTAGTGTCGCCTGCCTCATTCATTCCGCGCCTGGCTTCATCAATTTCACGCGGGCTGAACGCCATGTGAATACTTCGAGATTAAAGAGTACTGTAAAAAGCGAAATGGGTGAAACGAAAAGAATAATAGAATGGAAAGTAGGAAGAACCGTTCTAAAGAAATTAAAATAAATAAATAAATGTGGACCAGGAAAGAAGAAAAATATATAGAAGGTAGCATTGACTGATTGTGACGTTGAAAAAAAATGGACATTGGGAAATAATTAGGAAGAGAAATGAAAAGAAAAAATGCTTGACTCGTGAAAGATATACTAGCTCACTTGTACCTTAAGTCGGTGTTCAAGTACATGTTTATACTAGCTTTTCAAATACTGATTTTTTTTTTCATTAGGCATTCTTCATTCGGATGATGAGCGTGAAATAAAGTAAAGATAACGATCGTGACTTCGTTTTTTACGGTTTACCAAATATTTGCAGATTATTTTAGCCAGAAAAAAGTTTTGGATTGCAAGAATTATTTTAGGGGATGGAGGGTATAAAATAACGATTTAGTGATACAAGTCTTAATAATTAACCCATACCTGGAGATAGAAAAGATGGCTCATAGCTAATCAATGGATGATAAATTGTACATAACAAGAAATATATAAAATGATCCCTCACTTTATTAAAGCTTTGCAGATTATTTTTAGCCAGAAAACATTTTCAGATTGCAAGACTTTTTTTTAGTAGGTGGAGGGTATAAAATAGTGATTTAGTGATACAAGTCTTAATAATTAACCAATACCTGGAGATAGAAAAGATGGCTCATAGTTAATCAGTGGATGATAAATTGTACATAACAAGAAATATATAAACTGATCCCTCACTTTGTGGCCATATTTCTGTATACTTATATTTAAGAAATTGCAAATAAATCTTAAAAACCTGCCTGTGTACCCGTTCAGTATTTCATTAATTGATTTCTACGGCTTTTCAACCCTTTATAGATTATTTAAAGGCAGAAAACATGTTTTTTTTTGTTTTTGTTTTTTTTGTTTTTTTGGTTAAGAGAAAATAATAATTTAGTGATAGTCTTATAGGGGCAGAAGAGGTTGATTCATACCTAATCAGAATTTGGTAAACAAGCAAGAAAATCTAATGTTGATATAAAGTTTAAGATCAATTCTGTATTAAAATCAATGCATAAAATGATCCCTCATTTTATAGCCACGGTAATTTCTATACATTTCTATGCCAACTAAATTTAGAACTCATGTCTGTTTAGCTAATCATTAATTCATTGCTAGATTGATTCGTTTTTTACAGTTTATCACCCATTTGCAACTCATTTAAAAAACAAAAAATATTTTTACGTTGCAAGTATTATTTTCCTTTTTTTGTGGGGGTGGGGTAGGGTAATAATAATTTGGTGATACAAATCTTGGTAATTAACACACAATATATTAAAGTTGATAAAAAAAAATGACGTTGATATAAAATAAGAGATTTATTCTATATTACCATTGGTATACAAATTCATCTCTCTCTCTCTCTCTCTCTCTCTCTCTCTCCTCTCTCTCTCTCTCTCTCTCTCTCTCTCTCTCTCTATATATATATATATATATATATATATATATATTTCACTTTGTGGTCATGGTAGTTTATATAGATTTATATTCACGAGAATATAAAAAAATCTAAAAAACACACCTATATAGCGAATCAGTAATTCCTTCATTCATTCAACCCTTTCAAGTTTATTTAAAGCCAGAAAATAATTTTAGATTGTAAAGAATTTTTTTATGGGGACAGAGAGTACAATAAAATTAATCTCCTTCTCCCTCCCTCCCTCCCTCTCTCTCTCTCTCTCTCTCTCTCTCTCTCTCCCTCTCCCTATATATATATATATATATATATATATTTGGGGTCATGGTAATTTATATAGATTTATATTCAAGAGAATATAATTAAATCTAAAAACCACTCCGTGTAGCGCATCAGTAATTCCTTGATTCGTTCAACCCTTTACAGTTTATTTAAAGCCAGAAAATATTTTTAGATTGTAATGAATTTTTTTTTTTTTATGTAAATAGAGAAAGTACAAACATTGATAGTGACTGCCGTACATTTAGTATTAGCGTCGTGATAGTGGAGACCAATTAGTTTGGATGAGAGGTACAGAAAGTTACAAACCAGTTTTACACTAGGCTCACCACGCTGTTAGAGTAAGATAAGTTGAGAGATCACCTGCCAATCTCTGGCCATCTGGATTTTTGGAGGAACACAAGAAAACTATGTTACCGTGTTTTGTTTGCATAACAAAAGCTGACTAACCCCAGAAATATGCTATCAACAATATTTTGAGTAAACTGAATTTTAATCTAAACTTATTTATAAATGGAACTTTGTCTCTGTCTCTGTCTCTCTCTCTCTTTCTCTCTCTCTCTCTCTCTCTCTCTCTCTGTGTGTGTGTGTGTATCCGTTACCTATAGACTCCGAAACGGCTGAATCAATTTACACAGTTGTACTATAAGCGTCTGCGAGTGTTCTTAGCTAGGTTTTGTGTCGAGGTACCCCCGATAAATATCGAAAATCAATAATCGAAAAAATCGGGTTATAGAAGGAGTGGTCCGATTTTAATCAAATTTGATACACTCATAGACAATGACATAAGAAACGATATTCAGAAGTTTCAAGGTTGCAGTTCTTACAATAGTGAAGAAAATTTGATATCGATACCAGGAAACCAAAATTTGATTTACATCCATTCATTTTTCTTTCAGTCTACGGTTTCGCTTTAACTGGAAACAAATATTGCTTTTTTAGTCTTTCATGCCAACGTCCAAAGAATCTGAGCTCCAGGACCATGGATTAGTTTTAAAGCTTTCCTTACACCCGAACAACGCCGGGCTATACTGCTAGTACGATGTAAATCAATAAATTTGATTAGTTCGTTTCTTACGGATCATCAAACTTTTGCAGAAGATATTTTTAAATTGTAAGATTTTTTTAGATAATAATAGTTTCGTGATACAAGTCTTACTATTTAACCTATATCTGGGGTAGAAGAGGTAGATTTATACCTTTCCCAAGAGTACAGGAGAATTAAAACTCGGCTCTCTGATAAACAATTTTAAGCCATTATCCATTATTACACCACACTCACCCCAAGATTGCAGCACCTGCTCTTCCCAAGCGGTCACACAGTGAATGTTAGACGATGTAATCAAGGATGAAAAAGAGGCTCGAGCAGCAGAAATGTGGCTTAACAGAAGAATACTGACGATGGCATGAACCGAACACGTGTGCAACGATGAAGTGTCGGAGAGTATGTAAACGAAAAGGAAACACATTTAAAAAACGAGAAGAGAGAGCTGAGGTTCCTGGGATACGTAATAAGGAAAGAGAGCTTGGGGAATCTAATACTCACAAGACGGATATAAGGAAAGAGACAAGAGAAAGCAGCGAGAGACATATTTGATAGGCAAATGGATGGCAAAGTGAGATTTGGAGAAGATCGTCTTCTTCTTTTGTGTGCCATGTCCTTTCAGGATGTAACCGATCATGGCTTTCCACGTTTCCCTATCCATGGTGGCTCTTGAAATGCTTTTTCCTGTTGCACCATGCAACCCATTTTCCGTCATCTACCCGATCAGGTCCTTCCAATATGTTATCCACTGATTTCCTCTGTCACTTTTTCCCTCTATCTGGCCTGTTAGTAACAGGTTCTCCAAGCCCTCCTTTCTCATTGCATGTCCGAGGAACTTCAGTCGTCTCTTCCTGATGCTCGGTATTAATTTTCTTTTCGTTTCCATCCTTATCAAAACCTCATCATTGCTCACATGCTCGATCCATGATATTCGTAGCATCCTTCTGTAAGACCACACTTCAGTTGCTTCAAGTTTTTCCCTAATCTTCGAAGATATTGTCCAACATTCACTGCCATATTGAAGAAACGACATCACATAGCAATCCAGTACTCTCCTCTTTGTTTCTAGTGAAATTGTCCTGTTTCTTAATACTTTACTCAACTTCCGGAATGCTTCTTTCGCTATGCCAATTCGCCTTCGGATCTCTTTGTCTCATTTTCCGTCTTCTGTTAGAACACTTCCTAGGTATTTAAATTTCTGTGCCTGATTTTAGAGTCGCTCACCTGTATTTGGCATTTTGGGCTGTACTTTTTGCTGATGATCATGCATTCGTTTTTCTTGCAGTTTATTTGTAGTCCTTTCTTGTCACTCTCTTCAGCTACCTTCTGTAGGGGGTCTTGCAGTTTTCTTTCTGTGTCTGCTACCAGCATTGTATCATCTGCGTACCTTATATTGTTTAAATTGTGGCCTCCGATACGAATCCTGGCATAACTTCTTGTGTTCTCAGAATAGTCTCGCTGTATAAATTGAATAGATCCGGTGAAAAGACACATCCTTGTCTTACGCCCCTTTCAATCTTAGTATAATTGCTGAATTCGTTGCCTGTCAGTATGCAGGCAGTTTGCTGCCAGTAGAGATTCTTGATTACTCTGATGTCTTTCCCAAATATGTCAAGGCTGCCGAGCATCTCCATCAATTCTTTGTGGCCTATTATGTCAAACACCTTCGCATAATTAATAAAGCACAGGTATAAGTCCTTTATTTGAACAGACCCTTTCAGAGAGCATCCTAATCATAAATATGGCGTTCCTTGTTCGAGTGTCTTTGACGAAACCGCACTGTTCTCGTCCTATCTCTGGCCTGATTCTGCTTCTCGCTTTATTCATCAAGATTCGGCCGATCAGTTTTGTTACATGGCTCATTAAACTGATAGTACTGTGGAATTTGTACTCGTTTGCTCCTGGCTTCTTAGGCAATGCTATGAAGATCGACTTGCTGAAGTCATCTGGTATAACACCACTATTATAAATTTCATTTATTATTTCTGTAATTTTCACTTTACCAAATTCTTCCAAGGCTATCAGCAGCTCTATGACTATGCCATCTGGTCCTGCTGCTTTGTTTCTGTTCAGTTTGGCTATTGCAAATTCCACTTCAGACATTAATATTTCTGGTCCGTAAGAGGAAGAGTGATGAGATCGACAAGAAACAGGATCAAGTGAAAGTCAGTGATCGCCTACGTCCTGAAGGAACACGGCACGTGAAATAAAGGGGAGATAATTAAGTAATTACACTTCTGTTAACTTTGGGCGCACCTGGCTATCTTTCAGAGCGCATTAGCGTGCAATGGCGGCACCGGTTGAGAAACATTGTTCTAATCTATGGCACACTGTAATAGTTTCTATTTACATTGTTCCTACTCTTGTCCTCATCTTTGTTGCTATATTCATAACGTTTCGACCTTTGCACATTCTGACCTTCTTCAGGTAACTGAAATTTTGAACTGAACCCTTTATTTCGATTCTCGTTCCATGAGACATGCCCCTTCTACATGTCTTAGTTATCTCCATTTAACTCAGCTTTTTAAGCTATTTATTCGTCACTGATGTAGTCATGTATTGAACTCACAACCCTTTGGGTTAAATCACTGCACCCAACCAACGCTTTTCTTTACAGGGCTATTTCTTCACTAGCAGTAGTGAACAAAATCTTATAGAGTTGTGTTAAATGAAGATAACTAAGACAACCGGATGTGGCATTACACATGGAACGAGAACAATCTACCCAATAAGGAATTCAATTCAAAATTCTAATCACCTAAAGAATGTCGGAGCGTACAAATGCCGATAATTCGTGAATATTTCAACGAAGAAGAGAACAACAGTCCGAAAAATATAATTTAAATAATTAGAATGCCTAGTATCAAAAATATAGACCTATATGTAAAAATTCCCGTTGCAAATCTTTATTCCAAAGAAAAACATAGACTACTCCCAAACAGTGAAGACCAGAATCCCCGACAGTCATGCCCCGAATAGAAACAGATGAATTATTATTATTATTATTATTATTATTATTGTTGTTGTTGTTGTTGTTGTTGTTGTTGTTGTTGATGTTGTTTCCTCCTTCGATTTCTGTTGCATATATATTTCTTTCCGGGCTCCAAACAGAAACCTAAGGTCATAAATGTTTTCATGACATCATTATTGTTGTTGTTGTTGTTGTTGTTGTTGTTGTTGTTGTTGTTGTTGTTGTTGTTGTTGTTGTTTCCTTCGATTTCTGTTGCATATACATTTCTTTCCGGGCTCCCAAAAGAAACCTAAGGTCAGAAATGGTTTCATGACATTATTATTTTATTGTGTCATTTTTATCATAATTCGATTTCTGCTATGATCGCACTATCTACCAATTCTGCAGGAAGATCTAAGGCAGGTTGTGGTGTGTTTTTATGGCTCCATTTCATGTTTTTTCTACCTTCCCTAGCATTGCTAGCGTTACATAGACAAATTTCTCCTTAGTGTGTGGGCTGCACTTTACAAGACAATTTTTTGTATATCTCTTAAGCTGGAGTTTCCAGGGATTCTTTCAATTTGTTGTTTTGTTCCATTTTTTATCATCCCAGGTGGACCTGCTATCACTGGTATGATTCTTGTTTTCAATTTCCACATTTTTTCTATTTCATTTTCCAGGTTTTTATATTTTGACAGTTATTCGAATTCCTTGGTTGCTATGTTACAACCCACTGGACAAGCCATATCAATTAATAGACAAGTTTTTCTATCTGGTTTTTAGCAATAATGTCTGGCCTATTAGCTTCAGTTTTTCTGTCTGTGTAGATGGTGTAATCTCATAGAATAGTGAGATATTCTATTCCTGTAACCGGTGTTGGGTGATGTTCATACTAGTGTTTGTTTACATATTTTTCAGTGTTTGCACATTGTCTAGTGTAAATATTGCCCCACTCTATCGTGACTATTTTTATATTCATTTGGGGCAAATACAGAACATCCTGAGATTAGATGGTCTATTGTTTCTTGGTGTTTATCACAGAGCCTGCATTTTGGATCCACATTATTATGTATAATATTTGCCTGAAAGTTCCTAGTGAAAAGACTTTGGGCTTGCGCAGCAATAATAAAGCCTTCAGTTTCAGACTTAAATCCAGATGCACGTAACCATAGATGAGTATTAACTTTATCAACACTGGAGATATTGGCACGGTCTAGATATTGGCCATGCAGAGGTTTGTCTAGCCAGCGTTGTTTCATCTGTTCAAGAGCTTTATTTTTGGCTTACTTTTTTTCATATTTTTGCCGCAATAGTTGGTTCTTGGTTTCTGTTTTGGTTTGTACAGAATTTAGTCACTGTATATCTATGTTTGTATTTTCTGCCTTCTTTCATTATTGAATATTTTTCTTTTTTTATTATTATTATTATTATTATTATTATTATTATTATTTTCTTTGATTTCTGTTGTATAAACACTTCCTTTGGGGTCCATAAGAGAAACGTAAAATCATAAATGGCTTCATGGCATTATTATTATTATTATTATTATTATTATTATTATTTGATTGGCAACCAGGAATAAATTGCAACCTACTGAGGGAAAATCTTCTGCTTTGAAAATGTAGCGGAAGAGACATGATCGCCCAAAAGTGTATTGTATCGTTCTTCTTTTATGTGCAGTGTCTCTTCAGGACGTATGCGATTATGAGTCCCCACGTTTTTCTGTCTCTTGTAGTTCTAAATATATTTGGTCTTGCTATGTCTTCCCAAATCTGCTCTGCCATTTATTTGCTTAAGACCATCATGTATGTCACGCGCTGTTTTCATTGACTTTCTTTTCTTCTATCCACCCTGTGAGTATCAGGTTCTCGAAGCCCTTCTTCCTCATTACCTGTCCCAGAAGCTTCAACTGTTTCTTCCTGATGTTAAGTATAACTTTCCTTTTTTAACCATTTACTCTTGCCCCTAATCTGCCGTGTGAGTATCAGATTTTCTAAGCTCTCTTTCTTCATTATGTGTCCCAAAAGCTTCAACTGTCTCTGCCTGATGTTAAATATAATTTTTTTTATTCTCTCCAAAATTTCGTCATTACTTCCATATTCGGTCAATGGTATCCTCAGAATTCTTCAGTAGAACCATATTTTTGTGGGTTCGTGTCTCGCCCTTACCTTTGAAGTAGTTGTCCAGCATTCTCTGCCATTGACGAAAACAAATATCACGCAAGAATACTGTATACTTTCCAGCGAAATTTTCTTGTCTTCATACTCTGCTTAACTTTTCAAATACGTTTTTCCCCTATTTGGTCAAAATGCAATGGCTTAGTGGTAAGACTGGAGGGATTTCTATAGCGTTAACTCCTAGACAATACCGAGGTCGTACCGAACCAAGACCCCATGTACATCTGTCACCCGTAACAACAAAAGCCAAAGGAATAAAATGAACCTATTATTATTTATAATATTATTCTGTCACTCAGCTAGTTAAGTGCCATACGTGATACACGCTTTGGACGATTATGTCTCGAAAGCGATATGACTGACTGAGCAGAATATTATCCTGCAGTAGGTTGCCATTGCTTTCTGCGGTAAATTGGTTGCCAGCAAATCTGCTCTGTTATTTAACCCATAACTAGAGAGAGGAGACGGATTAATACCTTTGCCAAGATATTTGTTCGTAAGTGAATGCAAGGAATTCAACTGGAATTCGAACTCGTCTTCCGGATTTCTCGTTTCGAACCGATATCCACTGTACCACAATGCACATCCGATCGTCCATGTGATTGACAGATTAAAGTTAAGAGCCGGAATAGGAAAGCAACTCATACTTGCTTGAGTGAATGGATGGCGCAGCAGGTTTTGGGAGAGATGGCAAAAACTATAACATTTAGGAAAAGCTACAAAGACGAGGAAATTGTGGCGAATCATGATCGCCCACGACCTGAAACAACACGGTACAAAATAAAAAGAAAGAAAGAAAGAAAGAAAGAAAGAATTGAAAAAGGAAAAAAAGAATTCAAAGAAAAAAGAAAGAAAGCGAAACGGCTAAAAAAAAGAACATGAATAAAAAGAAAAAAGGCAAAGAAAAAAGAGGAAGAAAAATGAGCGAAGACAGAAAGAAGGTGATGAAAGAAAGAAACTAGTAGAAAAAAGAAAAGAAAAAGAGAAAAGTTGAACAAAAGAAAGAAAGAAAGAAGGTAACAAAAGAAAGAAATTAATATAAAAAAGAAAAGAAAAAAGAAAGAAGTTGAGCAACAAAAAAAAGAACAAAATATTCAAAGAAAGAAAAAAAGAACGAAGCCGAAGAAAATCAGAATGAAACGGAAGGGCAATTGTGAAGAAAGACAGAAGGCGAAGAAAAAAAGAAATTAGTACAAAAAAAGAATGAAAAAAAGAAGTTGAGCAAAAGAAAGAAAGAACGAACGAAAATACAAAGAAAGAAAGGCGTAAAAAACATCGTCAAAAGAAAGCAACAAAGAAAGAAGAAATGTAAATGAAGAAAAATAAAATCAAAAACAAAAAAAGAAGACAATAATTTTTTCGAAGACGAAGCAATAGTAAATCAAAAAATGTAAAACTCAAAGTGAGTTTATATTTTCCTGAGCGCTCGATAAATATAAGCTTGTTCCAAACTATAATCTTATTTGGATAAACTAAGTTAAGAAACGAGCAAAAAAAACGCCAAATTATATATATATATACAGCAAGTAACAAACGCAACGCTAAATTATTGTCAAATAGTGTTAGTTTCGGCATCAAGAATGTAAATTGAAAATTATCTAAATTCGATAGAGTTAAAAAAAACACAAGAAGAGAAAATGAAGACTGCCTTGAATAAGAAAATGTAAAAAGTTTCATAGCAATAGTAGTAATAGTAGTGGTTCAGGCGATAACAATGAAACTAGTGAAATATAAAAAAAAAAGTATGTTAGCATAAATAATAAAGAATTCAATATAAAAAACCGAGGTGGTGAAAATGCAGAACAGTCTAGGGAAAAAAAGAAGATCAAAGGTTAGGAAAAAGAATAAATAAACAGTATTCCTAGTAATGAAGGTTGTATCAGCGTTGTTCAGATTTTCCCCCTTAAATATTACTATTTTTTATGTATAGATATAATGAGAAAAACAGATGAAATTTCGAAAAAAAAAACTTTTATTTGCGATGATAACAAGAAGATGCAGCGGAAGAGAAAAAGAATAAAATAAACAATGAGAAAAAACATAAAATAGTAGAAAACAAATAAAAAAAATAGAATGAAAGGAATTTAAACTAGGCGAAAAGAAGACAGCCAATAATAACAAAATTAAGAGAAATTACTTAAATAATGAAGGGGAGAAAAGGGACTGAGGAGAAAAACAAATAAAAAATAAAAATAGAAATATAATGACAAGATTAAAGATAACATATTATGACGAGTGAATGGAAAGGAGAAAATTTGCTAAACAGAAAACTAATAATAATGATAATAACAACAAGAGCAGTCAAAAACTGCAAACCTCCGCCAAAACTATACCACTATCATCTCGACGATTGGCAAGAAATGATTAATTGCAAGAGTGAAAATACAAAAATGAATTTGACAGCTCTCAAATATAAACTCTCACTTAAAATAAACAATGAAATGTACAAAAAATAGTCACAAAATAAATCAAAACGGAAAATTAACCCCAAAACCTTATCCCGCACAGGATTGAACTCACAATCTAATCAGTGTCAGTCATAAGACCAAGCATCCCAAGGTTTTAACCAAATCCAGCCAGCAGTTCTTGCATGATGGCTAATGACCTATTCATTTGGTATCATTTTAATGTCTGATTGAAATTCAAAATAATAATTTTGTCTTAACGAAAAAATAAGAATTTATTAAAATTAATTGTCCTAACTAATGGTGCTTATTTTCTAAGATGATAGCTAGTTTTTAGGTGAGTTTCATTTTCATATTTGACAAGCATTTCTTTTCTTTTTTTACCGTCATTTTTCTGTAGTATATATATATATATATATATATATATATATATATATATAATTATTATTATTATTGTAAAACGTACCAAGAAAACAGTATCACTAATAATGACTAAAATCATTAAGTCCTACAGTTAACAAAACGGTAAATTTAGTCGTCAATCTCAAAAGGTAATACCAAATGGGAAGAGGGGAAACAAAAAAAGAAACAAACAAAGCAAAAGCTGTGTTCGAAAGAAAAAAAACCCAAGACGAAAACCTTAACAGTAAAGAGCTCAGTACGAAAGTACGAAAATAGAGCAAAGATACGAACTAAATCTAAAAGTGACCCAAAGCCGACCGCGGTTTCACTCGCCGGATCGTCAGGATATATATATATATATATATATATATATATATATATATATATATATATACGCGAGCAAGTTTCTACCATGAGTGGTATCTTCAGGCTATTTTCAGTAAATGATTGTACCGGTTTATTTTTCTTGAACGCTCACGTAACAGTGTTTTTTTTTATTTTATCGTACGCATGGCAGGGAATATTTGAATGCGCAATTTTTAAAATTACAAGGAATTATGGCATTTTCATCCACGAAATTATAATTGTATTGAAAATTTTTAATACAGATGTGCATATAATATAACTGAATTGCATATGTGCGTATTTAAATGTGCATATAATATAATTGAATTGTATTGAACTCTTTTTAATACAAATGTGCATATTATATAATTGAAATGTGCATATAATACAACTGAATTGAACACTTTTTAATACAAATGCGCACTGGTCTAATCTTATGAGCAGAAACTAAGTATTTAAACAAACAATCAATCAATATATATATATATATATATATATATACATATATATATATATATGCATATATATATATATAAAGTAAAATAAGTAAATGGTATTAAAAACTGGGCTCACAATTATTGTGCATGAGTTCGTTTTTACTATCCCAAATTTGCAGTTGACTCACTTTTTGTGTATTCTATCATTTTAGTTTATTTATTTATTCCTTTTGGATAATAACTACTAAATTTATATTATAAATAATAATATTTTCCTATTTCCGTATTTGGCATGTGAAACGTACGAAAAGATACTAGTAAAAAACCGGGAAAATAATCCAGAAAATATATCCCGTACAGGTTCGAACCCAAAATCTAATCAGCTCCTACCAGTCATGATGGCAGCGGCTCTTGAGATATTTTGACCACGGACAGACAGACAAACACACCGACATACAAACGTGATCGAATAATGGGTCAATATCTATCATACGGCGAGTTATAAGTTTACTTTCAAAAATATGGATGACCAGAACTTAGCAGCTCCTATGGCCTCTGATTATTCCCTGGTAGTTCGATGGAAAATTCAATATGCAAAAAATCAAACAGAAACTCCTACAGTAATTCTCTGTTCGTTTATATTTCCTGTTTGACGTTTTATTATTATTATTATTATTTTGCATTTATAATGCGTTTTTGTTTGTACGTCGTCTGGATATCCTGTGTTTAAATTTTGTATCTGTGTGAGCGTTTATATCTTTTTCTAGAGCGTGACACACGTAGGAACTACGGTATCAATATATAGATTGATGTTTTTATGTTTTCATTTCACTATAAAATACCATGCTTGTAGACAATATGAAATGTAATTTGTTTTTTAATTGTATATTATGAGTATATCAAGACCTCCTACAGAAGGTAGCTGAAGAGAGTGACATGCTAAAAGTCTGACTTCTTTTACCGAGCACCCATAGATCAGAGGTAGAATCGCTGACTGATGTCGGGTTTCAATCCTGGCTAAAAGCAATCGGATGTCTAACAGTACTGATGAGCTGTAATACAACGAAACAGACCTGTCTGCGGATGGATATATATACAGAGATTTCATGAAGGGTGCTCGATACCGCGTAGATATCACTACACAAACATTTCCATGTTTCAGAACAATACTGTTCTCCTTCAGAAGATATGCTAAACTAAATATTGGAAATGATTTATTTTAAAAATATAAGGTTATTTAAAAAGTGAGAGAGTGGTAGTTAAAGAAAATGCTTTAGGAGTGTCAATATTGTTCAATCAACAATGAGAATTAGTTAACTATGGTGTTTGAAGATCTGAGTCATGAAGGAAGCAGGAAAGACCTGGTGTTTAGACATGTCACTTTTTAATTTTGTCTGGATAAGGTTACACAATGGGACCATAGATTCTTTTAAATGGGTATGCAATAATTTTTAACAGTAAGTTGGATTTTAGTTTTGTTTTTAAATTAAATTTTTTAATAAGGTAAAGGGGCTGGAATGTTTAGGCTAGAATTCGGATTAAATAATTATGGTATACTTAGGTATATTGTATTAAGAAAAACAATTAAATATTGTGTAGGTCATTTATTTTAGTAAAATGACATTTATTTTTTATGTTACGTTTGAGTGTAAAATATAAATGAAACATTGTAATTTTTTGAAAATTTTAAAAGAGAATTTGTTTGTTTGGGTAAAATAAATTGCTGGACAATACATTATTTAAATGGGTAGACAATATTTTTTAACAGCAGGTTGAATTTTAGGTTTTGTTTTGTTTTTGTTTTTAAATTGATTTTGTACTACATCATGAGTAAAAGGGCTGTAATGTTTAATTTAGAATCAGGATTTTATAATTATGGCATACTAAGGTATATTATAATTTAGAAAACCAATTAAGTATTGTGTGGTTCATTTATTTTAGTAAATTAATTATTAATTTTTAAGTTGTATTGGAAAAATGTTATAAATGAAACATTGCAATTTTTTTTTTTTATAAGCGTTTCACCCCAAGTAAGGCATGTCACTGCCACTACTGCGCAGGGAGCTACGTAGAGTGGAGAAAGGCTGATTAAATATAGGAAATGTCAGAGGGTGGGTGATAGGCGGGTAAGGATAACGAGAATGAGGGTTGGGTAAATGAGAGTATTCTGAGAATAATTGGGAGTTAGTGTGAAAGGAGGTGTCTATTGACCCTACATTTAAACACCTGTAGATTGTAGCTGTCGGGAAAGCAGACTTGTGGAAGGGAGTTCCACGGGCGGGAAGCGCGAGAAAAGAAGCTGTTGGAGTAGAATTTACGGTTACATCTTATTTGTTTAACTGTAAAAGGGTGGGACCTAGTTGCTAATCTAGTATCTCGTGTAAATTCGTGCTTAGGCGGCACCAATGATGTAAGCTCATCGGAGCAGAAGCCATGAAAGTACTTGTAGAAGAGGCACAGGGAAGCCACATCACGCCGGTGAGAGAGTGGTTACAGCCGGTCTGCCAAGTCAGTATCAACCACGTTACAGATCCTCTTTTGTATTTTGTCAAGAAGCCCAAGGAGAGCAGCAGGGGCACCCGACCAGATATGGCAGCAATATTCAATACACGGGCGGATGGTAGATTTGTATATGTGCAGAATAGATTCAGGTGGGAAAAATTTCCGGGCCCTGCACAGAGAGCCGACTTTCATAGCAGCAGATTTGCAATGGATTCGATATAGGCATTCCATTTGAGGTCCGCCGAAAGTGTAAGGCCAAGGAGGCGTAGTATTTTACTCTCGGGGAGGCTAGCCTGTCCCATTCTAATGGGAGGTAGATGCGATTGTCTATAGTGGTTAGTTGATAACAGCTTCGTTTTAGAGGCATTGAAATTTAATTAAATTTTAAAGACATTTTAATTACATTTTGTGCTATTTATGAGTAAAAGGGCTGGGATGTTTAGATGAGAATTAGATTTAAATAATTATATTGAACTAAGGTGTATTGTCGTTATGAAAAACAAACAAGTATTTTGTGGGCCATTTATTTTAATAAAATAAGTTTCAATTTTTAAGTTATATTAGAGCACAAGTTGTAAATGAAACATTATAGCTAATTAAATTTTATTGGAAAATATTTTCGATGTTTACATAAAACGGTAAAATCATTTCTACGGTTTTGTAGACCCCCATTTTTAGGGAATTTTAAAATCTGCAGCTTTTCACTCAGACACAAATGGCAGATGTCGTAGAACGACTTACAGATTATTGTTTGTTTTTTTTTTCAGAATTGTCTATAATTCACGTTTATTTGTTCCCTACTGTCTGCGAAATGTCTCTTAAATTATAATTACATAATTACAAATATATATATATATATATATATATATATATATATATATATATATATATAATTCAACATTTTTGTGACACAGAATTTCGCATGTTTCGAAATCATCTTCAATCGATCATTTTGTGAGAACTAACAGGACAATTTTTCTAAGACTATTACAAATATATATATATGTTTATAATCATGTCGTCCCAAGCAAGGCACATTACTGTCACTGTTTTGCAGAGGGTTACATAGGAGGAAAATTATGAGAAAGAGTGAAAGGTTATAGGGGTGTCAGGAAGTGAGTAAGAGAAGGATGAGAATACTGATGAGAGTGGAGTGGACGAAGAAAATAACACGAGAGAGAGAGAGAGAGAGAGGATGCAGGTTAGTGCGATAAGAGATGACTATTGACTTTACTGTTAAATTCTTGGAGATTGTAGCTATCGGGAAAGCAAGTAAACAGAAGGAAATTCCACAGGCGGGAAGTGCGAGAAAAGAAGCTAATGGAGTAGAATATGAGTTAAATTTTATTGCTTTCACTGTAAAAGGGTGGGACCTAGTTGCTAATCTTGTTGCTCGAGTAAATTCATATATAGGGAGTACCAGTGAGCTAAGTTAATCGGAGCAGAAGCCGTGAAAATTATTGTAGAAAAAACACAGGGATGCCATATTGCGCTGGTGAGAAAGTGACTATATCTGAGCTGACAGGTCGGGATCTATCACAATACAGATTCTCCGTTGGATTTACTCAAGGACCCATAGATGGATAGCAGGGACACCCGAACAGATATGGCAGCAGTCTTCAATGCACTGGCGGATGGAAGATTATTATATGTGCAGGATTGTTTCAGACGGGAAAAACTTCCTGGCCCTACACAGAGAACCGACTTTCTTAGCAGCGGATTTAGCTGTGGATTCTATATAGTCACTCCACTTGAGATCTGTTGTGAGAGTTTTTTTTTTTAATCGCATCACCCCGTGCAAGGTGGCAACGCCACTGATGTGCAGGGGGCTACGTAATAGGGAAAAGATTGGAAAAGAGAAAACCGGACACCACATCGTAAACAGGGAACAAGCGATGAGCCTCCTAACTTGTTCAATAGACGTGGGTGGAGTGTGAACCGGGCGATAGATGAATCTGTCTACTCCAATTGAAAAAAACAAAAAATAAAAATAAATAAAGTGGGAAGATTAAAAAAGAGAAAGCCGGAAACCACATCCTAAATAGGGAAGAAAGGGATGAGCTTCTTAACCTGTTCAATAGACGTGGGTGGAGTGTAAACCGGGCGATAGATGGATCTATCTACTCCAATTGAAAAAAAAACAAAAAACAAAGTGAGAAGATTAGAAAAGAGAAAGCCGGAAACCACATCCTAAACAGGGAACAATGGATGAGCCTCTTAACCTGTTCAATAGACGTGGGTGGAGTGTGAACCGGGCAATAGATGGATCTGTCTACTCTAATTGAAAAAAACAAAAAATAAAAATAAATAAAGTGGGAAGATTAAAAAAGAGAAAGCCGGAAACCACATCCTAAATAGGGAACAAGGGATGAGCTTCTTAACCTGTTTAATAGACGTGGGTAGAGTGTGAACCGCGCGATAGATGGATCTGTCTACTCCAATTGAAAAAAAAAAAAAAAAAAAACAAAGTGAGAAGATTAGAAAAGAGAAAGCCGGAAACCACATCCTAAACAGGGAACAATGGATGATCCTCTTAACCTGTTCAATACACGTGGGTGGAGTGTGAACCGGGCGATAGATGGATCTGTCTACTCCAATTGTTAACCTAAGGATTTAGCTCTACTTTTGTATTGAGCACTGTAAAATTGAACATAAACGTCAAGGAAAAGTAAATTTCTTATCGTCTTTTTTTTCACGTTATTGCATATAGTTATAATATTAAGATACATGCGAAAATAGTTTTCCTATTTGGGTGAGAAGGGACCTAACTTCATCAAATAACGTACACATTTAATCGCCACAATTTTCATCAATATGTGTGCGTTTATATGCTTGCTATCTTTTTTGCTTCTTCATCGTACTGTTTATTATTTTCTATCACGCTCCGAGTAATCAGTTTTAGTGAACAATCGAGGCATGATAATTCGATTGAGAAATACTTGCTCCACTCTTCCCGATTGGAAAAGAGCTTCGTCTAAAATGAGCCTGCCAAGTGAATCGCCATTTCTGACGTGTCCGGTGATGCGTGAAAGCCAAACCATCTTGACTGTTTCTGAAAGGCAATGGTTGTGCAGGAGATGAACTACAAAGCCACAAGGGATGTTCCTGCAAGTATGCAAAAATATATGAAGATATCCGTTACCGATAATCTGTTACGTGTCTTCATATAAAAAAAAAAATGAAAAATTACTTAGCTTGCTATGAAGATAGCAGAGACGATTGGGCGTGAAGTTCATGTTGATTGCAGGTCGGATAATGACGAAACGAGAGGCGAATCATCTGAGACCCGAAAAACGTGCTCACACGTTCATCGGGTTATGTCTGCTTATCAACTTTGCTTTCGGAATTATCTATGTTTCTGATTATCCCTTTTTGTGATAGGCGTTAGAGAACCTCATTATCAAAACTTGTAAACCGGTCTTTGACAGTCTCAGAAGTTCGAGAATATACAAACTCGATAAAATTAGATAAACACTTCTCACTTAGTACGTGCTTTCTACAATGGTCTACAAAATAGTATGACAGTATATATAGATCTCTGGTTTGAAATTGGCTTTTAAAACGGTCTACAAAATATAATACAAGACTATATTTGTTTTCAAAGTAACTTTATACAATAATCTACAAAATATGACAAAATTAACATATACACTACCGGCTATAATTATTAGGACACCCCAGTTTATTTTTTTAAGAAATGATGGATTTCATACTATTTTTAGTATTTATTGCCAAATGAAAATTGAATGATTCTTTTGTTATCATTACTTTGCAAAACTTTACAAGGCAAAGAAGCAAAGATGAACTCGTCCAATTTTACCCTAAATTTTCTTCATTCTTTTATTGCTGAAACTGCAATATAGGTAATTATTAAATATTTATAAATTCATTTGATGCACATGTTATTGTGTAATATTAAAAAAAGAACCATCCTATTTTCATTTACAATTATTCAGTCAGTTAAGTGCCATAAGTGATACACGCTTGTGCGATCATGTCTCGAAAGAGACATGACTGGCTGAGCAGAAGATTATTCCGCAGTAGGTTGCCATTGCTTTCTGCGGTAGACTGGTTGCCGACCAAGGCTATAGAACCCAATCTGTCCTGTTATTTAACCCATAACTTGAGGGATTCACTTGGCAATAAACACTAAAATATAGTATGAAATACATCATTTTTTTTTAAAACACTGGGGTGGCTTAATAATTATGGCCGGTAGTGTATCTCTGCGTCGCTTTATTTAATTGTCTATAGAAATTACAAATGTAAGTATACATTTCCGTTTTAAAAAAGTGGTTTTATAAAACGATATACAAAACAGTAAATATAAGAATCGATTTCTGGTGTCAAAATGGTTTTATTCAACGGTCTAAGAAAACATGATGAACATAAGAGTTGATTCCTTGTTTCAAAGTGATTTTAACAATGCTATGCAAAACATAGTAAATGTTAGAATGGATCTATTTTCAAAATGTTAAACAGTCGACAAAAATCAATAACTGTAAGAATGCATCTACTTTCAAATGGATTAATTCAAACGTCTATAAAACATGATAATTTAAAATATACATCTGTTTTTCAAAGTGGCTTCATTCATAAGACATGATACATTTAACAATACATTTGTTTTTTAAAGTGTAAAGCCACTTTGAAACGGCCTACAAAACACGATAAATGTAACAATACATGTGTTTTTTGAAGTGGCTTATTTTAACGGTCTACAAAACATGATAAATGTAACAATACAACTGTTTTTCGAAGTGGCTTTATCCAATAATCTACAAAACATAATAAATGTAACAATACATGTGTTTTTTTAAAGTGGCTTATGTCAGCGGTCTACAAATCATGATAAATGTAACAATACATGTGTTTTTCGAAGTGGCTTTATCCAATAATTTACAAAATATATTAAATGTAACAATACATGTGTTTTTCGAAGTGGCTTATTTTAGCGGTCTACAAAATATAAATGTAACAATACAACTGTTTTTCGAAGTGGCTTTATCCAATAATCTACAAAACATGATAAATTAAGCCATAGATCACTAATTTCAAAATAGCTTTATCATACGCCCTACAAAAAATAATAGCACAGTTAAAAATTGGAATTATTTGGGTCGTTACAAACAGGATAAAAGCAAATATACATCTCTTTTTTTAACTGTCTTTAATTGAACGGCTTATTTTACATATGATAAATTTCTGTAGACAACTCGCATTTCAGGGAGTGTATTCAATAATTTTCAAATAACAAAATTAAGATGAACAATCTGTTTTTAAATAAAATATACACGTCCCTTATCTAAGTAGCTCTATTCAACGGTCCACAAACGAATTATAAAATTAGATATGCACCTATTTTAAAACTAGAATTTTAAGCGTCTACAAAATAAGTGGAGGTACATTTTATTACCGAGGTGGCTCTATCCAACAATCTACAAATTCTGATTAAATTAATATCTCAATTTTGAAATTTTATTTACCGTAGCTTTGTTATATATCGACAAACAACAAACACGCATATATATAAAAATATAAAGTTATATTTTTATTAATGACGATGAACCGTGTAGCATAGGGAACAGAGAATTGAGAGAGCGCGCTTCTAATGGGTTGACGGGAGTGTAGTCTTATCTGTTGTGTCTCTCTCTTCACCGGCCGATCTCTGTTGCTCCTCTACTGGCGAATCCGTGTGCCGAGGTCTTTTTATAATCTTCCAGAACCGGGACTTTTGCTTCCGGTTTTGCCTCGCCCACGCACGCCCACGTAATTCTCAGAGACACCTGTTCTGTTTGCCTCTGTAGTTATTTCCGCTGCTGCCGGAAATAAGGTCAAACGACATCCGTTCCTTTCAACGACCGGAAACACCCTCGCTTGCATCAGCCTTCCTCGGGTGGGGCCAGATTGTTATATTACAGCTTATCATACTGAGTACACCAATTGCCGCGATATTGATCAACGTCAAGTGTACTCAGTACCAAGATGACTACTTGGGAAGACTATGTGCTGTAAGCTTGGAGGGACGGGTGGTGTAATGGATAAAGGCTCAGAATATTAATTGGGAGAAACGAGTTCTAATTTTAGATACCCGTAGAAAAGGTAAGAATTTAATTTTTCTCACACAGCTATGCGTTAATTAGTAAGACCAGTATCGTTAAATAACGCAAAATTGAAAATAAGACTGACATCTCTTTTTAACAGATATATTTACTAAAATTACACAAAAATAGCCTGAAATATTAAAGAGTAAACTTATTCATTAAAATTATCAATGGCTTCAATCACGGCCTCCAGACGATTTCGAAATCTCCTGCTTCTTTTCAGGACGTTCCCCGTGTTTAAATTGGTAAATTGGAGTAGATAGACTAAACTATCGCCCGGTTCACACTCCACCAACGTCTATGTGACAGGTGAAGAGGCTCATCCCTTGTTCCCTATTTAGGATGTGGTTTCCGGCTTTCTCTTTTCCAATCTTTTTACTCTTTTCCACTCTTTTATTCTTTTTTTTTTTTTCAATTGGAGTAGATAGACTAAACTATCGCCCGGTTTACACTCCACCCACGTCTATTGAACAGGTGAAGAGGCTCATCCCTTTTTCCCTATTTAGGATGTGGTTTCCGGCTTTCTCTTTTCCAATCTTTTACTCTTTTCCACTCTTTTATTCTTTTTTTTTTTTCAATTGGAGTAGATAGACTAAACTATCGCCCGGTTCACACTCCACCAACGTCTATGTGACAGGTGAAGAGGCTCATCCCTTGTTCCCTATTTAGGATGTGGTTTCCGGCTTTCTCTTTTCCAATCTTTTACTCTTTTCCACTCTTTTATTCTTTTTTTTTTTTCAATTGGAGTAGATAGACTAAACTATCGCCCGGTTTACACTCCACCCACGTCTATTGAACAGGTGAAGAGGCTCATCCCTTGTTCCCTGTTTATGATGTGGTTTCCAGTTTTCTCTTAACCAATCTTTTCAATCTTATGTAGCCCCTTGCACATCAGTGGCGTTACCGCCTTGCTCGGGGTGACATGATTAAAATAAAAAAATACTGCCATAATCCTTGGCTTTAGTTAATCTTTGTTGTTATAAAGAGTTTTGATGGTCTCTCCCGCAACTGCACCCACACTTGATAATCAAGTGTGGGTGCAGTCTGAAAAAATAGGTGGCCATATGTAAGAGATGATGTGGTCGTAGATATTGTCTGACACAAATGACTGGGTTCTCCTGTTTGTGTGGCATCGTTGCAAGACATGGCACTTTCCTTCACCCTGGTCAGCACTAGCTCCACAAGGCACTTGGTGGAGGCCTTAGTATTGAGGCCCTGATACCAAATTCTGGAGTCCTTTGCTTATTAGAAAGCTGAAAGCGAATTTGTTTCTTTTTTCTGAGCTGTTGTACCTTTGACTTATCCAGGGCTTTTCGAAACCACTGCACTGTCATCAGTGCAGTGCTTTCGAAATTATTTTTTTTTTTTTTTTTTTTTATTATAAGCGTTTCACCCCGAGCAAGGCATGTCACTGCCACTACTGCGCAGGGGGCTACGTAGAGTGGAGAAGGATGATTAAATATAGGAAATGTCAGAGGGTGGGTGATAGGCGGGTAAGGATACCGAGAATGAGGGTTGGGTAGATGAGAGTGTTCTGAGAATAGTTGGGCGTTAGTGTGATAGGAGGTGTCTATTGACCCTACGTTTAAACACCTGGAGATTGTAGCTGTCGGGAAAGCAGACTTGTGGAAGGGAGTTCTACAGGCGGGAAGCGCGAGAAAAAAAGCTGTTGGAGTAGAATTTACGGTTACATCTTATTTGTTTAACTGTAAAAGGGTGGGACCTAGTTGCTAATCTAGTATCTCGTGTAAATTCGTGCTTAGGCGGCACCAGTGATCTAAGCTCATCGGAGCAGAAGCCATGAAAGTACTTGTAGAAGAGGCACAGGGAAGCCACATCACGCCGGTGAGAGAGTGGTTACAGCCGGTCTGCCAAGTCAGTATCAACCACGTTACAGATCCTCTTTTGTATTTTGTCAAGAAGCCCAAGGAGAGCAGCAGGGGCACCCGACCAGATATGGCAGCAATATTCAATACATGGGCGGATGGTAGATTTGTATATGCGCAGAATAGATTCAGGTGGGAAAAACTTCCGGGCCCTGCACAGAGAACCGACTTTCATAGCAGCTGATTTGGCAATGGATTCGATATAGTCATTCCATTTGAGGTCCGTGTAAGGCCAAGGAGGCGTAGTATTTTACTCTCTGGGAGGTTAGCCTGTCCAATGCTAATGGGAGGTAGATGCGATTGTCTATGGTGGTTAGTTGATAACAGCTTCGTTTTAGAGGCATTGAAATTTACCAGCCATTTCCTACCCCAGGCCACGACGGATTGGAGGTCCTTTTCAAGTACGGCAGCGAGGTTCACTTTGTCGTCCACACCTGGTTTTTGATCGATGCGAGAGTAGATTGTTGTGTCATCAGCATACATGCCAACTGGGGATCTAATGGCGTCGGGGAGATCATTAATGTAGATCAGAAAGAGCGTGGGACCTAGGATAGAACCTTGAGGGACGCCCGCGTTCGTATGGTAGTTTTAGGAGGCATGCCCATTTAATACCACCTTCAATGTGCGGTTAGAGAGGAATGACTGGATGAGGTCAAACAGATGTCCAGTTATCCCGTAGCTCCGCAGTTTGCACAAGAGGCCAGTATGCCAGACCCTGTCGAACACTTTGGAGATATCCAAGGCAACGGTTCGGGCTTCACCATTCTTGTCAAGTGCCCGGTATATGTACTCGGTAATGGTCGTTAGCATATCAGCAGTAAACCTGGTGAAGCGAAACCCGTACTCTTTGTCAGAGAGAAGACTAGTGGCCGTGAGATGCTCAAAATTTTCGAGGATTTTTCGTGTGTCTGTGAAGGCCTGGCCTAACATATAGCAGGGGACTCTAGACAGCTTTTGAGATGACATATTTCAATATCCTGCCAGATTTCTATTGACTTCTTGATGAATTAGGTTCATGTTGTCTTGCTGAATCTTAACTAGTTAAAGAGTATCCTGCACATCACTAATTACCTCTGCTATGACTTTTGGCACGTTAGTATAGTCCTTTTTTTAATATTCTTGCTAAATACAGAAAAATGACATTTTTATTTTTTTAAAAAGTCACCTGTCTTTGTCTAAATCAAAGATCTTTGTATTATTGTAAAACTATAAATCATTGTTATAAAAATGCTAATAGAAATGAATATTGGATGATTTCAATCAATTGTTTAAATGAAGAAAAATGCAGTTGGATTATACCTGTTTATTTTTTAATAATCTAAATCATGTGTGTGTCGTTGCCATTGGTCCGGCGTCAAAGGTCGGATTCTAGTCGAGCAGAAAACCAGGTTTTCGCAGCGAGCTCATTAGATCAGAACTTGACCATTAATTCTTGACTATATGCTTGGCTGCCATTTTGTTTATGGCGTTCATGCTGAGCGCTAATCAGCACAACTGGGTCATCATTAATTCTCGACATTACTCATTTTATCAGCCCTTCTCGCATTATTGCTTCCCTCTTTAGTAATAAACAGTTTTTTCTATTTCGTTTCTTTCTTCGAGTTAATTGTTTCCTTCACTCTTTCTTTTTCTACATTCTGCGCTCATATAAAAATCTTTCCTTCCTTCTTCTTGTTCTATTTCTCGTTTTTCTTCCTCCTTCTTAGACTCGTGTTTTCCTCCTTATATATTCTCATTAGAAACATT
Organism: Ascarosepion bandense; assembly: GCA_037127315.1. Lineage (NCBI taxonomy): Eukaryota > Metazoa > Mollusca > Cephalopoda > Sepiida > Sepiidae > Ascarosepion > Ascarosepion bandense. Next base: position 2,594,688 of record JBBBDQ010029610.1, read on the forward strand.
ATCTCGCGATACGACGACACAATTATTTACTTTTCCATCTTCTTTTGTGTTCTGGGAAGCGTTATAGCAGAAGACGGAAAGTGCGACACAGAGATCCGAAGACGAATTGGCATGGCGAAGGAAGCCTTCCAGAGGTTCAGTAAAGTATTAAGAAACAGGACAATTTCGCTAGAAACTAGGAAGAGAGTACTGGATTGCTATGTGATGGCCGTCCTTCAATGTGGCAGTGAATGTTGGACAATACCATCAAAGATGAAGGAAAAACTTGAAGCAACTGAAATGTGGTTCTACAGAAGCGTACTGGATATAAAGTAAGGGATCAGTTTCATATTACAATCAATATATAAACTGACCCCTCATTTATGGTCACAGCAGTATCTATACATTTATATTCCTGAGATCCAAAAGCACAAGGATGCATTCCAGAAGTTGAGTAAGGTATTAAGAAACAGGACAATTTCGCTAGAAACTAGGAAAAGAGTACTGGATTGTTACGTGCTGTCCGTCCTTCAATATGGCAGTGAATGCTGGACAATACCATCAAAGATGAAGGAAAAACTTGAAGCAACTGAAATGTGGTTCTACAGAAGGATGCTGAGAATATCATGGATCGAGCATGTGAGCAATGATGAGGTCTTGGAAATGATGGAAACAAAAAGGAAATTAATATTGAGCATCAGGAAGAGACAGCTGAAGTTCCTGGGACACGCAATGAGGAAGGAGGGCTTGGAGAATCTGATACTAACAGGCCAGATGGAAGGGAAAAGAGACAGGGGAAAGCAACGGATAACATATTTGAAGGATCTAATCAGGTGGATGGCGGAACGAGGATTGCATGTTTTAACAGGAGAAGACGTGCTCAGAGCAACCAGGGATAGGGAAACATGGAAGGCCATGATCACCTACGTCCTGAAGGGACATGGCACATAGAAGAAGAAGTGTCTTTTCAGGTCGTAGGCAAATATGGCTCTTCACAATTACTTATCTTGCGTAGTTTTTTAATAAATTTGTCTTATTGTTATTTATCCTAAAATTTTCCCGCTACCAAGTTCGTACTTTTTATTATTCTTATTTTTCTTTATACTGTACCACTTCTGTACGTTGTTGAACATAGCTCTCCACAATTTCTTGACCTCAGTCAGTCAGTTAAGTGCCATACGTGATACACGCTTGGGCGATCATGTCTCGAAAGAGACATGACTGACTGGGCAGAAGATTATCCCGCAGTAGGTTGCCATTGCTTTCTGCAGTAGACTGGTTGCCGACCAAAGCTATAGAACCCAATCTGTCCTATTATTTAACCCATAACTGGAAGGAATAGACGGATTAATAACTTTCCCAAGGGTATTTGAACGTAAATGCAATGGATTCAGCTAGAATTCGAACTCGGCTCCCCGATTTCTAGTACCGAGCCGATATCCATTGCACCATAACGCACGCGTAGCTTTATATATATTTTGTCTTACTGTTATCTATTCCAAACTTTGTTTCGCCATCGATCAATTCAAACTCGTTCGTCTTCTTCTTCTTTGTATCGTGTCTCTTCAGGGTGTAGGTGAACATGGCTCTCCACAATTTCTTGTCCCTCGTAGCTTTTAATAAATTTTGTCTTTCTGTTATCTATTCTAAACTGCCTTCCGCCATCCATTTATTCAAGCACCTTATACTTCTTCTTCTTCTTCTTCTTCTCTTTCAGCTTATTCTTTTTCTTCTTCTCGTTTTTTCTTTTCATTCTTCTTTTTCTTCCTTCTTCTTATTCTTATCTTTTTTCTTTCTTTTTCTTCCTTCTTCTTATTCTTATCTTTTATCTTTCTTTTTCTTCTTCTTCTTCTTCTTCTTCTTCTTCCTTCTTATTCTTCTCTCTCTACTTTTTCTTGTTCTTGTTCTTTTCTTCTTCTCATTCATTTTGTTCTGCTTCTCTTTCTCCTCATTCTTTTTCTTCTACTCATCTTTTTTCGTTCTTCTTTATTCTTGTTTTTATTCTTCCTTCCTTTCTTTTTCTAGTTTTTGTTTTCATTCTTTTTCTTTTTCTCATTCTAATTCGTCTTCTGCTGATACTTGTATCTTTCTTCTGCTTCTCCTTCTAATTCTTCTTCTTTCTCGTTCTTTTCTTCTTCTTTTCCTCTTCTCATTCTTTCTTCTTTTCATTCTTTTTCTTCTTCTTCTTCTTCTTCTTCTTCTTCTCATTCTTCTTCTTCTTCTTCTTCTTCTTCTAAATTTCTCTATCATTCTCCGTATTTACTTTCTATAGGTCTTACGACCACATTACGTCGAAACACCGGTTCACATACGATCACTGCAGTTAAGCATCATCGTGCCGTCTCAGTACCTAGATGGGTAACTGTTTGTGGATAACCTGTGCTGCGATTTTAGATGAGCGGGCTGTTTTATTGATTTCAGCTCGCAATATTTGATTGGATATTCGATTTCCAATTCCAGTTAGGTTCGTTGCAACAACAACAACAAATCGTCCAAAAATAAATAGTGTAAATAATCATACTCATATAATGTTAGTAGTAGGGATTTGTTTATCTTATGGGATAAAGTTAGCGCCTTCTTTGGTGAAAAGTCAGTCTTTGGCTGGTGAAACTGGGGTGACTGCTCTAAAATACACGCTTGTGTCATGGTTGTCGTATCGTAGAATGAAGAGATACACAGTTAAGTGTAGATAAACTACTTTATTAACAGAGTGGTACAACCAAGAGTTATATAAAATATTTTAGTAGGTGTTACTTCACAAAGTACATGATAATGACAACCTCCCGTGCTAAACGCACATTGTCTTTTATACATCTGGGCGAAGGATGTCACATGGTACGAGCCACAACACAACATTTTCTTTTATTTGACATCTTTGAGGATATTATTTTTTCATTTGTCCGCTTAGCAATAAATACTTAAAATAGTATGAAATACATCATTTATTTTTAAAAAACATGGGGTGGCCTAATAATTATGGCCTGTAGTGTACATTTCACCATTCCTTCATAAGCCATTCTTGTAAGCCCTCCACATCTTCTACCTGCGAATTTTTTATTAAATAGATTTATCATGGGAGTGTCAAGTCAAGAACTTCCCTTTACTCATTGTGTCCCAAAAAATCTATCTGTTTCTGATTCTAAGTATTAGTGGACTTCTGAATTTTTTTTTCTTAAAACGTTTTTGTTACGTACGCCCTCCGTCAATGATGTTCTCAGCATTCTTTTGTAGAATTAAATCTCAGCATCTTTCTGTAGAGCAACATTTCTGCTACCAGTCTTAGTTTCTCTTACAGTAATTATATAGAATCTGTAGATAAATCCGCTCCTAAGAAGGTCGGTTCTCTATATAGGGCCAGGAAGTTTTTCCCGTCTGAATCCATCCTGCACATATATAAATCTACCATCCGCCCGTGCATTGAATACTGAATGCTCCTGCTATCTACCTAGGGGTCCTTGACAAAATCCAACGGAGAATCTGTAATGTGAATAATCCAGACTTAGCATCCGCCCGTGTATTGAATACTGCTGCCATATCTGGTCGGATGCTCCTGCTATCTACCTAGGGGTCCTTGACAAAATCCAACGGATAAGCTGCAATGTGATCGATCCCGACTTGGCAACTTTGGCAACAGTCACTTTCTCATCGGTGTAGCTTCCCTGTGTCTTTTCTACAAATACTTTCACGGCTTCTGCTTTGAATTTAAACGTCAAGTCAATCGTCATCTCCTATCTCACTAACTTGCGTTTTCTCTCTCATGCTCTCATCTCATCTCATCAGTATTCTCGTCCTTCTCTCTAACTTTCCTCCTGTGTAACACCCTGCACAACAGTGGCAGTATAATGCCCTGCTTGGGGTGATACGATTATACATATAAAATAAAAAATGTTTATCACTTAGATCTTTGTGCAAATTAATTGAAACAACTGCTTTATTTTCCTTTTTTTGACATACAATCAGTTTTAGACCCACTTGAAATCGATTTCTATTTTTTCCTCAGATTAGATCATTTGTTGTGATGTGCAGCAATATGAATTTACAAGTATTCTACAATTACTTTCACAGCTTCTGCTCCAATGAACTTATCTCCCTGGTGCCCCCTATATATGAATTTACTCGAGCCAAAAATTTTAGCAACTAGGTCCCACCCTTTTACCGTGAAATCAATAAAATGTAAATGCAAATTCTACTCTGGCATCTTCTTTTCTCATATTTTCTGCCTGTGGAATTCCCTTCCGTTTACTTGCTTCCTCGACAGCTACAATCTCCATGAATTTAAATGTAAGGTCAATAGTCATCTCCTATCTCACTAACCTGCATCCTCTCTCTCATGCTCCCTTCTTCGTCTTTACATTCTGAGGGTACCAGGTTGGCAGTTTCCTGGTTGCTGCTTCCGACTGGTAATTAGGAGCCCGAACTCTTGCGTGGCGTCTTAAGAGGCTGTTCTGATCAACAGTTGAATAATACCGGGGTTCTTGTAGTGCCATATCGCGCATGGACGGGCGTCCCTGCATGAACGTTCGGTGGGCAACCCCGATGTTATAGGCCGCGCCAATCTCCATCCTTCACAAGTTGCAAACGATTGACCGACTAATTCTATTCTAAGACCTCTCCTTAAATGAATCACTATGGAAAAAAGCAAACATAATAGCAAAACTAAACCAGCTCATTTGTAAACGCCCAAACCTGTCTGCATCTCTTTCACTAACATACGCGGTATCCGCACCAACTTCCTCAGCGAAGATTCATTTCTCCATAACAACTCACCTGATATATTAGCCCTATGTGAAACTAATCTTAACCCTACTATCCCCTCATCTGAGTCCTACGTTCCTGTCTACCTTCCCCTCTTCAGGAAGGACTCCAATGTTCATATGCATGGGCTTGGTGTCTATGTCAGCGAACACCTTCCCTTAGCTAGGGTGTCATCTTTTGAATCCCCAGATCATTCTTTCATGTGCTTCCGCCTCTCACTTCTCAGCTCGATTAGCTATCTCTTCTTTCTCTACCGCTCTCCTTCCTGCTCTGACTGTTCGTTACTTGACATCATTTCTGACAATATCGACAAAGCCATTTCTTCCCATCCCTCTGCCCATGTATTCGTGTTTGGTGACTTTAACGCCCACCACACCAAGTGACTGGAGAATGCTGTCACCGAACCTGCTGGTGTCCACACAATGAACTTTTCAATCACCCAATCCCTTACGCAAGTAGTAGACTTTCCCACGCGTTTCTCCGACAACCCTAACGGAAGGGACTCACTTCTAGACCTCTGCTTCACTTCCATCCCAGACTCTTGCACTACCAGACAACTCTGCCCACTCGGAAACTCTGACCACACTGTAGTGTCCGTCAATATTTCACTCCACTCCCGCCCGACCCATGAAACCCAGACAAGTAGAATATCCTACTGCTATCAAAGAGCAGACTGGGATTCGTTCCGAGACTTCCTCTGCGACATCCCTTGGAACAACGTTTTTAGTCTTCCCATCGAAGAATGTGCATCCGAGGTCTCCTCCTGGGTTAAAGCTGGCATCAATGCCTTCATCCCTGCTAGGAAATTCTAGCTTAAATCTCATTCGTCTCCATGGTTCTCACCCGCTTGCTCGGCTGCCATTGACCACCGGAACCATTTCTTCCGACTCTATCGTAACTACGCGTCGGACCAAAACAGGCGCCTTTTCATTTCAGCTCGTAATAAGTGTAAAAGGATACTTAACGAAGCTAAGATGTTGTTTGCATAGCATGCTCTAAATTTGGCGCTAAAGACAACTGGCAACTCTGTAAAAGAGTACTTAACAAGAGCAAGTCCACAATACCCCCGCTAATCAACAAATTTGAGGTCCTCACCGGACCTCAAATTTGTTGATTAGCGGATAAGGCTGAATGCTTTGCTCGCAGATTCTCGAATAATTCGAGTCTGGACTCATCTGGAGTTTTTACACCCGACTTCTCACCTAGAACCGAGGCACAACTGAATGATGTCCACATTACACCTTCGCTTGTCTCTAAGATAATCTTAAAACTTGACCCTCACAAAGCGAGCGGTGGTGACGGAATCCCAACCATAGTCTTAAAGAAATGTGCCCCTGAACTCTCCTCAGTCCTTTCTAAGCTCTACAACCTCTGCCTATCTGCTTCCTGCTTTCCTGCCTGTTGGAAATTTTCCTCTGTAGTTCCTATATTTAAAAACACTGGAGAACCCTCTGACCCTGCAAATTACCACCCTATCAGCCTTCTTCTGATCTTTGGCAAAGTGTTCGAAGCCATTATCAACGCCGAGGTGGTTCAGCATCTCACAGCACACAGGCTCCTCTCGGACAAGCAATATGGTTTCCGCTTCACCATGTCTACTGCTGATATGCTAACGACCATCACCGAGTACATATACCAGGCACTCGACTGGAATGGCGAAGCTCGAACCGTTGCATTGGATATATCTAAGGCGTTCGTCTGAGTTTGTCATGCTGGCCTTCTATGTAAACTACGGAGCTATGGTATAACTGGACATTTGTTTGAACTAATCCAGTCATTCCTCTCTAACCGCACAATGAAGGTGGTATTAAACGGACATGCCTCCCAGAACTACGATACAAACGCAGGTGTCCCCCAAGGCTCCATCTTAGGTCCTACACTCTTCCTGATATACATTAATGATCTCCCTGATTCCATAAGAGCCCAAGTAGGTTTGTACGCCGATGACACCACAGTTTACTCTCGCCTCCTACAAAAATCTGGTGTAGGCGTCAAAGCTAACCTCGCAGCCGAGATTGAAAAAGACCTCCAATCCATAGTGGACTGGGGTAAGAAATGGCTAGTAAATTTTCATGCTTGTAAAACGAAGCTACTCTCAATTAACCATCATCGACAATCTCACCTACCTCCCATTAGCATGGACCAGGCTTGCCTCCCAGAGAGTAAAACACTACGCCTCCTTGGTCTCACACTTTCAGCGAACCTCAAATGGAATGACTATGTGAATCCATTGCTAAATCCGCTGCTATGAAAGTCGGTTCACTGTGTAGGGCCCGGAAGTTTTTTCCGTCTAAATCTATCCTGCATATATATAAATCTACCATCCGCCCGTGCATTGAATACTGCTGCCATATCTGGTCGGGTGCACCTGCTATTCTCCTCGAGTTTCTCGATAAGGTTCAGAGGAGGGTCTGTAATGTGATAGATATCGACTTAGCAGACCGCCTGCAGTCTCTCTCCCACCGGCGCGACGTGGCTTCCCTGTGTCTCTTCTATAAATATTTTCACGGCTTCTGCTCCGATGAACTTAGATCACTGGTGCCCACTAAATACGAATTTGCACGAGATACTAGATTAGCAACTAGATCCCACCCTTTTACGATAAACCGATAAAATGCAACCGCAACTTCTACTCCAACAGCTTCTTTCCTCGCACTTCCTGACTGTGGAATTCCCTTCCACACGATTGCGTCCCCGATGACTACAATCTCCAGGAGTTTAATTGTCAGGTCAATAGACACCTCCTAACACACTAACCTGCTCCCATCTGCCCAACCCTCATCCTCGGTATCCTTACTCATCTGTCACCTTCCCCCTGACATTCCTTATGTCTAACCACTCCTTCTCTTTACCTTCCCCTATGTAGCCACATGCGCAATAGTAGCAGTGGAATGCCTTGCTTGGTGTGAAATGATTAACAAAAAAAAACGTAATCCCCTGCACAACAGTGACAGTAAGTAGTCATATCGCCCTAAGCCTTGCTTAGGGCGATATGATTAAAAAAAAAAGGAGATAGATAAATCTAAACTTATATAATAAATGGAACTTTGTCTCTGTGTATGTGTCTGTATGTGTGTGTGTCCATTACCAATAGACTCCGAAACGGCTGAACCGATTTTCTTGAAAATTTACACAGTTGTACGATAAGCGTCTGCGAGTGTTCTTACCTAGGTTTTGTGTCGAGGTACTCCCGATAAATATCGAAATTCGATAATCGAAAAAATCGGGTTATAGAAGGAGTGGCCCGATTTTAATCATATTTGATACACTCATAGACAAAAAACATAAGAAACGATATTCAGAAGTTTCAAGGTTGCAGTTCTATCCTTGGATAACATTTTGACTCCGATATTGGAAATCGATACCCCGATATCCAACCGGGTTTGATCAAAATCAGTTTTTCAGCCCTTTTATTTTAGTTTTTGCTTCGGGTTTGGCTCTAAGTAAGTATAATTGTAGTTCTTAGTCTCAGCCATGATACTATTTACTCAGAGGACTTATTTAGCCTTCAAAATTCAGTTTACGACGAAAAAACTTATTTGATATCGATACCAGGGAATCAAAATTTGACTTACATCCATTCATTTTTCTTTCAGTCTACGGTTTCGCTTTAACTGGAAACAACTATTGCTTTTTAGTCTTTCGTACCAACGTCCAATGAGTCTGAGCTCCAGGACCATAGATTAGTTTTAAAGCTTTCATTACACCCGAGCAACGCCGGGCTATACTGATAGATAGATAGATAGATAGATAGATAGATAGATAGATAGATAGATATGAAAAGTATGCTTATTTAAATGTAATGTTAACAGTCATCTTCTATTTCACTACCCTGCTTCCTCTCTCTCTCATGCTCACTTCTCCATCCACTCCACTCTTATCAATATTCACATCCTTCTCTTACCCACTTCCTTGCACCTCCTATAACCTGTCACTCTTTCTGAAAACCTTCGTTTTATGCACAACAGTGGCAGTAAAATGTTTTACTTGAGGCGATATGATTATAAAACAATTCAGAAAAAGAGATATTATGGACAGATATTGAAAAAATGAGCTTGGGAATTTTGAGAAAGCAAAGCTCTTATGAAGAGAAACACCAGCTTACCTATCTAACGAGTTTGTATCAAGAATTTTCAGAACAGATACAGGGTCAGTGGTAGGATAAAAAAAACATTTGGTGAGACATGATCGTCCATGAACTGAAAAGTTACCTCACATTGAGAAATAATCATACATATGCTTATATTAGATATTCATACCTTTACATTCTCTGCCCATCACTCAATTAAATTTTCTTTTGGATTTCTGTTGCTATCAAACTCAAACCTCCATACTCACTATTTCATTAGCGACAAATACGTTTTAAATCCAAATTCACGCACGTCATGTCCCCATCGGCTAATGAAGCTAAAGATTATACCCTGCCGATACATTCCCACACGCTCAGAACAAAAAAAAAGCCATATTTTCCAAAAAGAGAAACGAACATAACAATCAAATCAAAAACACATTCCTAAAAAAAAAAAATTGTTTTTAACGACCAACCGGTAGAACAATACTAACAAAAAATAAATAATAAATAAAAGACAGGAAAAATGGTTGGGGAGTGATAAACTGATGCGTGTCTCCGGAACACAGAGCCAAGTAAACTGGACTAATGAGCGACAGTCGGAAACATGTCATCTCCGGCATTCAACATCGAACCCTGTCCTGTCCTTGTCTCAGCATCGCGCCGAGTATTTTGTCAGACAGATCACTTTTATTTTTTTTACTTTGCCTCTTGCGAAAAGGATTTTCGAGATTGCAATATGATCTATCGTTGACCTTCTTCATATCTCAATCACTCTCGAACCTGTTCCTGGGTTCTCATCTTTACATTTCTGAAAGAACGTCGTACTGGGGAGGTTGATGGATTCTGCTGATGCTAGAAAAAGAAAACTACAGACAGAAAACTATAGTAAAAAAAGAATACGGGTAGATATTTACCCAGTTTAAACCGGTCGAGATCATACTGTGCATCCAACAATAACCGAAATCACTATGGTTTGGACGATCATAGTTGGCGATCAAGGCTCTTCACAACTTCCTATCATTTGTATATTTAATTAATGCTTGTTAATATTATCTCTCTTAGTCTTCGTTGTGCCTCCTACTTACAAAAGTTCGTGGGCACTTCGTCGTGGTACAATAGTTAGCAAGCTTGTCTCGCTAGAACTTGTTACAATTGAGTAGTGAGTTCGATCCTCACTGGGTACCCCATACTTTCAACCTTGTGGCGCATCTAAGCGGTGCTGGCCACCACCGTGTGATGTAATGGTTAGCAAGCTTGTCTTGCTAAAAACTGTTACAACTGAGTAGTGAGTTCGATCCTCACTGGGTTCCCCCATACTTTCAGCCTTATAGCGCATCTAAGCGGCGTGGGGCACCTCGACGTGGTGTAATGGTTAGCAAGTTTGCCTCACTAGAACCTGTTACAACTGAGTAGAGTGTTCGATCCTCACTGAGTAAACCATACCTTCGGGCCTTGTGTCACATCTAAGCAGCGCTTAGAAAATCAAGTATTTACACAAGTTTGTTATGTAAGTTACTCATTGTTTCTATCTGCCTCGAGTGTGTTAAATTCTCCAAACTAGCTTTCTAGAATCTATGACCTAGAAGTATAAACTTTCTTATTGTGAGTATAATTACAATTTCGTTCTCTTTCTCTTTAGAATTGTATTATTCTTTTCGTGGTATTCTCAGAATTCTTCTGTAAAACAGCATCTTTGTTGTCTCCATTCTTCTGCTTGTCTGTGAGACAATTGGTCAGCATTTCGTCCTATAATGTACGATCGGTATTGCTTAGAAGTACGGTATTCTCTTCTTCTTTTTCCTAATGAACTTTCTTGGTTTTACTTTTTCCTTCCGTATTTGAAAGGCATCATTGTCTATTCTAAGCGATCTTCTGAGTTCTGTATTAGATTTTCTGTCAAGACAATCCAAGATGCAACTGATATATTGAATTACCCCCCACCACCACTTGTTTGAGAATTCCTCTCGGTATATTTACCCGACTATCACCCTCCTTCTGATATTTCCCATATCTAACCACTCTTTCACATCACTTCCCCCTATGTAACTCCCTAACCACTCTTTCATATCACTTTCCCCTATGTAACCCCCTAACCACTCATTCACATCACTTTCCCTTATGTAAACCCCTAACCACTCTTTCACATCACTTTCCCTTATGTGACCCCCTGACCACTCTTTCACATCACTATCCCCTATGTAACACCCTAACTACTCATTCACGTCACTTTCCTCTATGTAACCTTCTAACCACTCTTTCTCATCACTTTCCCCTATGTAACCCCCTGCGCAACAGTGGCAATGAAATGCCTTGCTTGGGGTGAAATAATTAAAAAAATATTCTCTCCTCTTGGTTGGTTAATTTGTTTATTTAACGGCATATAATCATTTCATGGATCATGGCTCATTTAATGCCAAAAGTGAATTTTCTTAGGATCTTTGGTATTTTTTATGCAATAAACTTCGTTTGTTTTTTGTTTGTTCGTAGTCAAGATATCTCAAGATCCGCTCGATTGATTCGAATAATTTGTCTCATGATTGACAAAAACTGATTAGATTTGGGGTTCGATCCTGTACGGGATAAAGTTTCTGGGTTATTTTTCCGGGTTTCTTACTAATATATTTTGTGAGTTTCACATGCTAAATACTGAATTACCTATTCTAAATTGTTTTAAACCATTATATTTTGTAAATGCACATTTTTTAATAGTAGTAAATAATCATCTCTTGCTAATTACTGAGATGATGTTCCGCTTTGGCGGAGATTTAACTGATTTTGTCTTCTATTTTTTTTTACTTTTAAAACTTGTTGTTTCTTGTTTTATGTTATTTTATTTAAATTATAGTGTTGGTCATTTTTGCTATATTGCTGGTCAGTCAGTTAAGTGCCATACATGATCACGCTTGTGCGATCATGTCTCGAAAGAGATATGACTGACTGGGTAGAAGATTATCCCGCAGTAGATTGCCATTACTTTCTATGGTAGACTAGTTTCTAGCCAAGGTTATAGAATGCAATCTGTCCTGTTATTTAACCCATAACTGGAGGGAAGGGACAGATTAATATCTTTCTCAAGGGTATTTGCGCGTAAGTGAATGCAAATAATTCAACTGGAACTCGAACTCGGCTTGGTAATTTTACTATAAAATCTACTCTGCTGGTCATTTATATATATATATATATATATATATATATATATATATATATATACTGCAGGTCAACTTAGTATAAATATTTATTGCTGGTATCATATCAAGGACCAGTTGCATGTTGAAATATAAATGTGTATGTCTAGATTTGCTTCGACAGGCTCTTCTTATGTGGTTCGTCTCCTCAGGATAGAGATGATCATTCCTCTCTCTACAATTTCCTGTCCATTGTAGCTCTTTATAAAGATTCGTGTTTTTAACCCTGGAACAGTAACCATGAATTAAAGTTTGATCACTACCAACCACATCATACCCGATTTTTTTAAATATCAAAAAATATCTAATCTTATTTATAAATGGAACGCTGTGTGTGTGTGTGTGTGTGTGTGTGTGTGTGTGTGTGTGTGTGTGTGTGTGTGTGTGTCCGTTACCGGTTATGGGTTATAGAAGCGGTCTGATTTTTAACTAAATTTGATACACTCATAGACAAAGACATAATAAACGATATTCAGAAGTTTCAAGGTTGCAGTTCTTACAATAGTGCAAAAAATCGATAATATATATATATATAAGGCAACATGTTTGCGTGTCTGTGTTTATCTGCCTGTATGTCTGTATTTTTTGCAGCCCTTTTATTTTAGTTTTTGCTTCGGGTTTGTCTCTAAGTAAGTATAATTGTCGTTCTTAGTCTCAGCCATGATACCATTTATTCAGAGGACTTATTTAACCTTCAAAATTCAGTTTACGACGAAAAAAACTTATTTGATATCGATTCCAGGAAATCAAAATTTGACTTACATCCATTCATTTTTCTTTCAGTCTACGGTTTTGCTGGAAACAACTATTGCTTTTTAGTCTTTCGTGCCAACGTCCAAAGATTCTGAGCTCCAGGACCATGGATTAGTTTTAAAGCTTTCATTACACCCGAGCAACGCCGGGCTATACTGCTAGTATAATATAAAAGGAAACATAACCACACGACAGTGTATCTCATTTTTAACGAAACGTGCATAAAAGAGGAACTGCTACCGAAATACACTATATATACATGCGCTAAATCCTATAAAATGCCGAGTAGACCCGTGTTATTTGAATATGATGGTCACATAAGAGCACATTACTCTGACGGAATAAGTTGTGGCCGAATAACGTAGATGTCATCTGTCAATGACGCGTTTAGGGGTTCCAGAAGTCACAACCCATGGCATGTGAACATGTGACCGGTGCATTAGGTTATCGTTGTAGGAGAAGATGGCACCCATAAATGATAACAAATGTTCAGAAATCAATGTCACTAACTGATTCTGGAAGTAAATTTTTGGTTTGTTTTTGCGTAGAGTTAGCAGTTAACACAACACTTACCAAATTAACATACACAACCTCTTTATAGAACCTAGGCATCTTGTTGAAAACTGGGGTTTTGGTCTGATCATGTGATCCTTCTCGAAACTACCCTCAAACCTAAAACAATTGAAACTGAAAATTATCAGACCACTCCAATGTCCATTTAGCGAGATCACGAGCCAAAGTAGCATACAATATCCATTAAGTCTTTTAATAAATTTCTCTCGGGATCAAATAAAACGCCTCCAATCAGGTGGAAATGTATAATGGTACTTACCGTATCTAAAGGTAGAAATCTGATAACTTACGACCATCATAGGTAAGTACCATAGAACATATTACTGAAAGTTTAGAAATAGCCAATATGGTATCAGTATTTGATGTTTATAATATAGAACGGTCTTTTACGTTCTAGAACTTCAAAATAATTTCAAACCATTTTAAAATTTGGGTGCCAAGACTAAAACAGCTTTTATTAATTTTAGATTACCATTTTTAATGAAAGTACCTCTAAGATTTATAAACGTTTTGTTTTTTTTTTTACTTTTTTTAACTTGAAGAAATATTTTCGTGCCAACATAGACGTCATACTAGTTAATTTAGAACTTTGAATATTTTTATTCATAAAGCGCGGTGGTTGGTCGAAAGTAACTCTACTTCCAAATTTATACGATTCCGCCTAGGTTAATGCATTTAAATCGACACCAGCAAGAATTTTCTAAATGACTTAACATATATTATTCATCTGTTCAGTGAATGTAATATGTTTAAGTAAACTTTTCTGCCTAAGTACACACACACACACACACACACACACACACATATATATATATATATATATATAAATATATATATATATATATATATATATATATATATATATATTTTCTAAACATATACTGTTAAATATAAGAGACAATGAATGTCTATTATGTTTAATCATGAGCCGTTCTAAACATCGTATTTTGGCTTTAATTTCAGGTGAAAATAAAAACAAAAATTCTCCAACATTTGGATAATTTTTTATTAAGTTGGTTCTAAGATTTCGGCTCACATGAGCCATCTTCAGAGAGGTTAGAAACACATTAATAAAAAATTATCCAAATGTTGGAGAATTTTTGTCTTTATTTTCACCTGAAATTAAAGCCAAAATACGATATTTAGAACGGCTCACGATGAAACATATTAGACGTTCATTGTCTCTTATATTTAACAGTATATGTTCAGAAAATTATCTGCTGCCTCAATACACTAAATACATAAATATGTATATATTTTGACCTTGAATAAGTTCTCACTGATGTTTCCTGAAAAGTAATGTTTTATTCACAACAATTAAAACATTTCACTGAATGTATTGTCAATTGCTAGCCACTATTTTATCCTATCTATCTGGCAGCATTGGAATTCTACCTCGGATACACGACGTCTTTTGAAGCTAACCACGAGTCGACTGATATTTTTGCGTCTTCATAAGAATAAAAATGCTGCTCAGCTAGGCCATATATCATCGATCGGAACAAGTGATAATAGAACAGTGCAATGTCTGGTGGTGCGGAACGAGAAACCGGGGATCCGAGTTCGAATTCCAGTTGAATCCATTGTATTCACTTACGCGCAAATACTCTTGGGAAAGGTATTAATCCGTCTATTCCTTCCAGTTATGGCTTAAATAGCAGGACAGATTGGGTTCTATAGCCTTGGTGGGTAACCAATCTACCGCAGAAAGCAATGGCAACCTACTGCGGGATAATCTTCTCTTTCGAGACATGATCGCTCAAGCGTGTATCACGTATGGCACTTAACTGACTGACTGAATGTCTGGTGAATATGGCGGATGTGGTAGAATTTCCCATTTAAGCGTTTCCAGGTAGGTTTTCACCTGTTTTGCTACATGTGAACTAGCGTTATCATGTTGCATAATCAGTTTGTCGTGTCTCTGCTCGTATTGCGGCCGTTGTTTCTTCAATGCTCGGCTTAAACGCATCAACTGTAGTCGATAGCAATCTACGGTATTGGTTTCGGTCGATTGGTGCCCCCTAGGTATGAATTTGCACGAGCTACTAGATTAGCAACTAGGTCCCACACTTTTACACTGAAACCGATAAAATATAACCGCAATTTCTACTCTAACAGCTTCTCTTATTGCACTTCTCTCTTGTGGAATTCCCTTCCATATACTTGCTTCCCCGACAACTACAATCTCCAGAAATGTAATTGTAAGGTCAATAGACATCTCCTATCACACTAACTCGCATCCATTTTCTCAAACTCTCTTCCCATTTACCCCACCCCCATTCTCGGTATCCTCATCCGTCTATCACCCTCCTCCCGACACCCCTTTAACCTGACCCTCTTTCTCATCACTTTCCCCCATGTAACCCCCTGCGCAACAGTAGTAGTGAAATGTCTTGCTTGGGTTGAAATGATTAAAAAAAAACATTGTGCAGTTTATAATAAACTACATCTAGCTGATCACAACAAATTAAGAGTAGACTCGAACCGTGAATGTTCGGCTTTGCAGCCAATGTTGTTGCATGGCAAGACTTATCCCACATTCTTCTCCACTTAGGATTATCGCTGCGTATCCACTTTTTATCACTGGTCACGATACAATCCAAATCTTTTTCGGTGCGATAGAGAGCTCTTTATCTTTCACATCAAAATCTTTTTTTTTTTTAAGCGTCTAAACTAATCTCTGCATGGTCGCTGTAAGTCTCAGGCAAGAATTCTTTCTACTTTAGAATTTTAATAAAGTAGTGCAGTAAAATTCTTTGCGAATACACTTCGGTAAAATGACATCTAAATCTAAACTTATTTATAAATAGAACTCTGTGTGTGTGTGTGTGTGTGTGTGTGTGTGTTACCAATAGACTCCGAAACTGCTGAACCGATTTTTTTGAAAATTTACACAACTGTAGTATAAGCGCCTGCGAGTGTTCGTAGCTAGTTTTGTGTGTCGAGGTACCTCCGATAAATATTGAAAATCGATAATCGAAAAAATCTGGTTATAGAAGGAATGGTCCGATTTTAATCAAATTTCATACACTCATACACAAAAACATAAGAAACCATATTCAGAAGTTTCAAGGTTGCAGTTCTTACAATAGTGCAGAAAATCGATAATATATATATATATATATATATATATATATAAGACAAGATGTTTGTGTGTGTGTCTGTTTATCTGCCTGTATTTCTGTATTTTTTCAGCCCTTTTATTTTAGTTTTTGCTTCTGGTTTGGCTCTAAGTAGGTATAATTGTAGTTCTTAGTCTCAGCCATGTTACCATTTAATCACAGGACTTATTTAGCCTTCAAAATTCAGTTTACGACGAAAAAAACTTATTTGATATCGATACCAGGAAATCAAAATTTGACTTACATCCATTCATTTTTCTTTCAGTCTACGGTTTCGCTTTAACTGGAAACAACTATTGCTTTTTAGTCTTTCGTGCCGACGTCCAAGGAGTCTGTGCTCCAGGACCATGGATTAGTTTTAAAACTTTCATTGCACCCGAGCAACGCCGGGCTATGCTGCTAGTACACTAAATTTCATGCTTGCTTATGGTACTTTCTTATAAATGCGTTATCATCTGAAACTACATGAACGCAGTTCTGTAAACACTATTTGTTGTGGAACAGCGAGAACTTATTTAAGGTACGTTTTGCTGGTAAAAGATGTAGCTGTAACAAAATATCTGTGAGTTGCGACGACGTAAATTTATAGCAATTCTTTGATAATATTCATCCTTTAATTAAGAAAAAAATCAATCACATATAGAGATATCAAATTACATCAGATTTCATATAAATACGAAAACATTACTAAACAGCAGAAGAAAAAACCCTGAAGAGTGAAGTCATCACTATAAGGCGTTAACAAAATTTCGAAGTCAGCATGACTTAAATAAAACTGCTTAACTACACTCTTGTGCAAATTAATTGAAACAAAACGAATAATGTCCTCCTGTGATCTTTCACACTTTCCCTGACCACGTATTTGACGTTGTCTTCTCTTCAGAATTTTTCTTTATGTTTTGGATTGTTTGACCTAGATTGTTTCTTCGGCTTGATGAAAGTCTGTCACCAACAATATCCGCGATCTTTTTCTCAGTGTCTTCGTTCATCGTTACAATTTTCGTACACTTCCTTTGAGTAACGTCCATCGCAGACAATGGATAGTCGAGACAATAGATTCTGGGCGTAATAAAAATCTGATGCAATCACGAATGACACAATATTTTTCAAGACCAAACAAATTTCATCGTACATCCTAAAAGTAAATTCATATTACTGCACAGACGGAGAAAGGAGCGTGCGAAAGAGGATGCAGGTTAGTGAGATAGGAGATGACTATTGACTTTACGTTTAAATTCTTGGAGATTGTAGCTGTCGGGGAAGCAAGTAAAAGGAAGGGACTTCCACAGGCAGAAAATGAGAGAAAAGAAGCTAATAGAGTAGAATTGCATTTACATTTTATTGGTTTCACAGTAAAAGGGTAGGACTTGCTAAAATTTTTGGCTCGAGTAAATTCATATATAGCGGGTACCAGTGAGCTAAGTTCATCGGAGCAGAAGCTGTGAAAGTACTTGTAGAATACTTGTAAATTCATATTGCTGCACATCACAACAAATGATCTAATTTGAGGAAAAAATTGAAATCGATTTCAAGTGGGTCTAAAACTGAGTGTATGTTGAAGAAAAAGAAACTAAAGCAGTTGTTTCAATTAATTTGCACAAGGATGTAAGTGACAAATATTTTTATTTTATATATATAATCCTATCACCCCAGGCAAAGGTATAATACTGCCACTGTTGTGCAGGGGGTTATATAGAAGAAATGTTAGAGAGAAGGACGAAAATACTGATGAGATGAGATGAGAGCATGAGAGAGAGGATGCAAGTTAGTGAGATATGAGATGACTATTGACTTTACATTTAAATTCTTGAAGATTGTAGCTGTCGGGGAAGCAAGTAAACGGAAGGGAATTCTACAGGCGGGAAGTGCGAGAAAAGAAACTGTTGGAGTAGAATTTGCGTTTACATTTTATTGATTTCGCAGTAAAAGGGTGGGACCTAGTTGCTAATCTTGTGGCTAGAGTAAATTCATATATAGCGGGTACCAGTGAGCTAAGTTCATCGGATCAGAAGCTGTGAAAGAATACTTGCAAATTCATATTGCTGTACATCACAACAAATGATCTAATCTGAGGAAAAAATAGAAATCGATTTCAAGTGGGTCTAAAACTGAGCGTATGTCAAAAAAGGAAAATAAAGCAGTTGTTTCAATTAATTTGCAAAAGGGTGTAAGTGACAAACATTTTATATATATATATATATATATATATATATATATATATATATATATATATAATTGTATCGCTCCAAACAAGGCATTATACCGCCACTGTTGTGCAGGGTGTTACATAGAAGGAAAGTTAGAGAGAAGATCGAGAATACTGATGAGATGAGATAAGAGCATGAGAGAGAAAATGCAAGTTAGTGAGATAGGAGATGACGATTGACTTTACATCTAAATTCAGAGCAGAAGTCGTGAAGATAATTGTAGAAAAGACACAAGGAAGCCACACTGTGCCGATGACAAAGTGACTGTATCTGAGTTGCCAAGTCAGGATGGATCACATTGGAGATTCTCCGTTGGATTTTGTCAAGGACTACTAGGTGCATAGCAGGAGCACCCAACCAGATATGGCAGCAGTATTCAAAGTACGGGCAAATGGAAGATTTGGATATATGCAGGATTGTTTCAGACGGAAAAACATCCTGGCCCTGCACAGAGAACCGACTTTATAAGCAGAAGATTTAGCTTTGAATTCTATATAGTCATTGCACTTGAAGTCTGTTGTGAGAGTTAACCTGAGGAGGCGTAGTGTTTTACTTTCAGGGAAACTAGCCTCATCCATGCTAATGGCGGATAGGAGCGATTGTCTGTGATGGTCAATAGTTAGCAGCTTTGTTTCGGAAGCATTGAAATTCACGATATATATATATATATATATATATATATATATATATATATATATATATATGATTATGCTCTCATTATGATTGAGCTCTCTGGAGAAGAAGATTTTTAAAACAGTTTCCACTTCTGCAATGTATGCGTTACTTTTCATAAATGAATTGAGTTCTTTCGGTGAGTGGCGTGTGTATAAACTGCTTATATACACCACGTTAAAATTCCCCTTCTCTGAATCCATACGCCTAAATCGGTCGAGTTTCGATTCCGGCCAGAAGCAAGTGAATGTGTCTAGCCACACTGATGAGCTGTGATACAGCGAAACAGGTTTGTATGTGGATGACTAATATATATATATATATATATATATATATATATATATATATATATATATATATATATTGTAATGGTTGTTACAATGGTTCATAAATTCATAGTATCACTACACAAAAATTTTCGGGTTTCGAAGCTAGCCCTGTATGTGGACTGCTTCTTCTTCAGGTGATTTTTTTGAAAAATGAATTTATAAACCATTGTAACAACTATTACAGTATAACGCTTTACATTTGTATCGCGCACTCTTTATAAAAGTAAATGCATGAACAGCAGGTAAAAAGACCTACGAGTTTCATAACTTTGTTACAATATATATAAACCCACTACCACCATTCCTTCTCGGCCTACAGCCATGTGCGACACAAAAAATGGACCTGTTCTAATTTTCTCTGTATAACTCCACTCTGTTAAAAATAATTTAAATGTTCTATATTCACTGAACATTAAATGTTCATCCTTTGATAATGGCTTATGTAAGCCGAAAGCTCAGACCTGATAAAAAAATAATCAACAATTATTGCAATTTCTTGTCGTCTTTCCATGACAACACTATCAAGCTAATCAGATCATACGAACGGATCTTACACAAAATAAATAGACAGAACTTGTCTATATTATTCAATGAAACCTGTATTAATGAAAAAATGCTGCCAAAATACACACAATATATATATATAGTATGCGCGTGTGTTCGTTTCTTATGTAGTAACATTTTATTAACTACGTCTGACGAGGCAATTACTCTGAGTTGTTACGACTTAAATCAAAATTAATTGTCTCAGAGAAGGGCCTCGCATTTCAATGCTTCAGCTAATTAACATTTGTAAGAGGAAAAATGTTCACCGAGAGAGAAAATTCAAAAGTTGTCAAATTGAAGATTTGAAAATTGAAACTTATTAATCACTGGACACAAGTCATAGAGCCGATTCTTTTCTTTTCGCATTCACCTTTACCATCATTCTTCCGGTTTGAAATAAGAAAGCCGTTCCTGACAGGGGATGAAGACAGCTACTCACATCATTAAGTCAGTATTCTAAACGTGGAACATAGGTCTATTTTTCGCAGCATATATTTCTCAACACCTTCCATGTCATTGAACTTAATTCTGTAATGAATAATTCAGTGAAAATATCAGATTAAATTTCATATAATGCCTACATTTAAGGCTAAATGCGTTGTAGCGCAGTGATATCTACTCGGACCGAGATATCGGAGAGCCGAGTTCGAATTCCAGTTGAATTCATTGCATTCACTTACTCGCAAATACCCTTGGGAAAGGTATTAATCCGTCGATTCCTTCCAGTTATGGGTTAAATAACAGGACAGATTGGGTTCTGTAGCCTTGGTCGCAACCAGTCTACCGCAGAAAGCAATGGCAACCTACTGCGGGATAATCTTCTGCCCAGTCAGTAATGTCTCTTTCGAGACATGATCACCTAAGCGTGTTTCACTATGGCACTTAACTGACTGATTTCTGATCCATTCTTTTATATGTTACTCGAAACGAGAATAGGATTTTACAACTATAGAAGCTAGTACGCTTTACAATATGGGAAGAATATATTGCGCCATGCTGACATAAAAGCAAAAGTTATTCTCGAAAGTACAAATGTATTACATTATACTCGTAATTTTACTAACAAGGAAATAAGAAATAAAGAAAGAAAGAAAGAATGAAGAAAAGAAAAGGAGTAAGAAGGAATAGTGAGGTAAAGAAAAAATAAAGACCTATTTACAGAAAGGTTTATTCCATTAACTGTCATCTCTCCCTCTCTTTCTCTCTCTCTCTCATTCTCTCATATTCCACTTCCAAATAAAATGAAATTGATTTTCTATAATGTAAAATAAGATATTATTTTATATATTTATCCGTTATATAGTGATGTAAATAATTAAATATTCCGTAATAATGGTAACATGAGTCATTTCACGATGCAAAGAAAAGAACATGTATGTTACATTGGAAAACAGAAGATCGTGTGTTACCATGGAACAGAATATCTCATGTGTAGGTACGGGAGATCAGACTGGTGAGACATTGTTTCTAATTCATCTGTTTTGCATTAATTTTCATTTAATGATTTAAAATTTTGAATTTCTTTTCTTACATGCAACAATAGCTTTAATCGTATGACTAACAACCGTCGATAAGATCTACAGTGAATATCAACAGTTCTCTTTACTAAATGCAGTAATCTTCCCAAAAATATGGCCTAAAATCTCTTCATCCTAAGGCTTTTTATATATATATATCACCCCAAGCAAGGCATTCCATTGCCACTATAGCGCAGGGGGTAACGCAGGGCGATAGACGAGTTAGGATGTACATAGTGGGAGAGTTGGAGAGAATGGGAGGGTTAGTGTTTAAGAGGTGTCTATTGACCTTATATTCAAACTCCTGGAGGTTATGGCCGTCGGGGAAGCAAGCATGCGGAAGGAAATTCCACAGGCGGGAACTGCGAGAAAAGCTGTTGGAGAAGAAATTGCGGTTACATTACATCGGTTTCACTGTAAAAGGTTGGGACCTAGTTGCCAATCTAGTATCTCGTGCAAACTCACACCTAGGAAGCACCAGTGATTTAAGTTCATCAGAGCAGAAGCCATGAAAGTATTTATAGAAGAGGCACAGGGTAGCCACGTCACGCCGGTGGGAGAGTGACTGCAGGCGGTCAGTTAAGTCGGTATCAATCACGTTACAGATTCTTCGCTGTATTTTGTCAAGAAACCCGAGGAGAATAGTAGGGGCATCCGACCAGATGTGGCAACAGTATTCAAAACACGGGCGGATGGTAGATTTGTATAAGAGCAGGATAGATTCAGGCGGAAAGAATTTCCGGGCCCTTGACGTAAGCTCGATTTTTTTTCCCCGAACGTCCACTACTGTAAGCTATAATTTTGTCCCTAACACTCACTTCTATGTAAAATAATATCATTTAATATTATTTAGAGTGGGGGTCGTGTGAAACGAGAAATCGGAGATTCACGTTTGAATTCCAGTCGGATTCCTTGCATTCAGTTAAGAAAAAATACTGTTGGAAAAAGTATGAATCAATGTAATCCCCCCAGCTATGGGTTATATAGTGGAACATACATCAGAAAAAAAATGATCGTTATCTCAAAGAATTCTTAATTCAATATCCACTCGCTAACAAAAGTATTATTCTACGATTTCTTCGAAAAAACCTACAAAGGAGTGATAATCAGGAAAATGAAAAAATTCATCGATTCCTAACACCGATCATAGCGCAGTATCTGTTCGAACCCTTTCTCTTCTGAGCTGGAACACTTTCGGATTCTAACTTTCTGTATATACAATAGATACGATTTTCAATAAAGAAATAGCAACTCTGAGTTAGAAATCGTAGAGTCGAGTTCGAATTCTTATATTCATTTATGTGCATATACCGTTGAGAATAATATGAATGTCATTCCCATCTAAGTACCCGGCTTTGATGCAGCAGGACAATGCCAAGCCACACACTGCTACGAAGAGTAAGGACAAGTTTAAAGAGTTGGACGGCGCTGAGGTTCTGCCACATCCAGCCTACAGTCCTGACTGTACTCCATCAGATTACGGCCTTTTCCGCTCAATGCAACACTTTCTGAAGGGCCGGCGATTCGACTCGTTTGATGAAGTCCAGGAAGCGTGTCAAGAATTGTTTGATTCGAAGCCGGCTGAATGGAAATTTGACCAGATCCAAAAGCTTGCAAATTGATGGCGGAAAGTCTTGGAAAATGATAGTCTTTATTTTGAGCAATAATTTTTGTTGTTTTTGAGAGTAAAATTTCAATTTTTTGCAAGTGTTTTCTGGAAACCTTAGATTACTTGGCGAGTAAAATTTCAATTTTTTGCAAGTGTTTACGAACTTTTGGGACAACCTAATAATGCCAGAAGGGTGGGGTTTAAAGGTATTTTTAATGATCTGTTATAGAGAGAAAGTTGATTAAGTCATGTTTTGATGATTTTTTTTTTATTTGTATTTCATTTTGACAGGGTCTGGCACGCTGGTCTCTTATGCAAACTGCGGAGCTACAGTATAACTGGACATCTGTTTGACCTCATCCAGTCATTCCTCTCTAACCGCACATTGAAGGTAGTATAAAATGGGCATGCCTCCCAAAACTACCATACGAACTCGGGCGTCTCTCAAGGTTCTATCCCAGATCCCACGCTCTTTCTGCTGTACATTAATGATCTCCCCGACGCCATTAGATCCCAAGTAGGCATGTACGCCGATGACACCACAATCTACTCTCGTCACAACCAAAAACCCGGAGTGGGCGACAAAGCGAACCTCGCTGCCGAGCTTGAAAAGGACCTCCAATCAGTAGTGACCTGGGGTAGGAAATGGCTAGTAAATTTCAATGCTTCTAAAACGAAGCTGTTATCATCTAACCACCATAGACAATCGCATCTACCTCCCATTAGCATGGAACAGGCTTGCCTCCCAGAGAGTAAAACACTACGCCTCCTTGGCCTTACGATTTCGGCGGACCTCAAATGGAATGACTATATTGAATCCATTGCCAAATCTGCCGCTATGAAAGTCGGCTCTCTGTGCAGGGCCCGGAAGTTTTTCCCGCCTGATTCTATCCTGCATATATACAAATCTATCATCCGCTCATGTATTGAATATTGCTGCCATATCTGGTCGGGTACCCCTGCTGCTCTCCTTGGGCTTCTTGACAAAATACAAAAGAGAATCTGTAACGTGGTTGATACTGACTTGGCAGACCGGCTGCAACCACTCTCTCACCGGCGTGATGTGGCTTCCCTGTGCCTCTTCTACAAGTACTTTCATGGCTTCTGCTGCGATGAACTAAGATCACTGATGCCGCCTAAGCACGAATTTGCACGAGATGCTAGATTAGCAACTAGGTCCCACCCTTTTACAGTTAAACAAATAAGATGTAACCGTAAATTCTACTCCAACAGCTTCTTTTCTATCGCTTCCCGCCTGTGGAACTCCCTTCCACAAGTCTGCTTTTGCGACAACTACAATCTCCAGGTGTTTAAATGTAGGGTCAATAGACACCTCCTATCATTTTAACTCCCAATTATTCTCAGAACACTCTCATCTACCCAACCCTCATTCTCGGTATCCTTACCCGCCTATCACCCACCCTCTGACATTTCCTATATTTAACCATTCTCGGTATAATTACCCGCCTATCACCCACCCTCTGACATTTCTTATATTTAACCATTCTCGGTATCCTTACCCGCTTATCACCCACCCTCTGACATTTCCTATATTTAACCATTCTCGGTTTCCTTACTCGCCTATCCCCCACCCTCTGACATTTCCTATATTTAACCATTCTCGGTATCCCTACCCGCCTATCACCCACCCTCTGACATTTCCTATATTTAACCGTTCTCGGTATAATTACCCGCCTATCACCCACCCTCTGACATTTCCTATATTTAACCATTCTCGGTATCCCTACCCGCCTATCACCCACCATCTGACATTTTCTATATTTAACCATTCTCGGTATCCTTACTCGCCTATCACCCACCCTCTGACATTTCCTATATTTAACCATTCTCGGTATCCTTACTCGCCTAACACCCACCCTCTGACATTTCCTATATTTAACCATTCTCGGTATAATTACCCGCCTATCACCCACCCTCTGACATTTCCTATATTTAACCATTCTCGGTATCCCTACTCGCCTAACACCCACCCTCTGACATTTCCTATATTTAACCATTCTCGGTATCCTTACTCGCCTATCACCCACCCTCTGACATTTCCTATATTTAACCATTCTCGGTATCCTTACTCGCCTATCACCCACCCTCTGACATTTCCTATATTTAACCATTCTCGGTATCCCTACTCGCCTAACACCCACCCTCTGACATTTCCTATATTTAACCATTCTCGGTATCCCTACTCGCCTAACACCCACCCTCTGACATTTCCTATATTTAACCATTCTCGGTATCCTTACTCGCCTATCACCCACCCTCTGACATTTCCTATATTTAACCATTCTCGGTATCCCTACTCGCCTAACACCCACCCTCTGACATTTCCTATATTTAACCATTCTCGGTATCCCTACCCGCCTATCACCCATCCTCTGACATTTCCTATATTTAGAACTTACTCTGAAACCTTACCAAATGTTAACACCCACCCTCTGGATATTTGTTTAACCATTCTCGGTATCCTTACTCGCCTATCACCCACCCTCTGACATTTCTATATTTAACCATTCTCGTATCCCTACTCGCTCTACCCACCCTCTGACATTTCCATATTTAACCATTCTTCGGTATCCTTACTCGCCTATCACCCACCCTCTGACATTTCCTATATTTAACCATTTCGCAGGTATCCCTACTCGCCTAACACCCTCTGACATTTCCCATATTTAACCATTCTTGTATTCCTACTGCCTATCACCCAATCTCTGACATTTTGTTTAACCATTTCTCGTATCCTACTCGCCTAACACCCACCTCTGACATTTCCTATATTTAACCATTCTCGGTATCTCATCGCCTATCACCCACCCTCTGACATTTCCTATATTTAACCATTCTCGGTCCCTACTCGCCTAACACCCACCCCTCTGATTACTTCTTATATTTAACCATTCTCGGTATCCTTACTCGCCTATCACCCACCGACATTTCCTATTTAACCACGTCCTTACTCGCCTAACACCCACCCTCTTGACATTTCCTATATTTAACCAACTATTCGTATCCTCGCCTATCACCCACCTCTGACATTTCCTATATTTTTAACCATTCTCGGTATCCCTACTCGCCTAACACCCACCCTCTGACATTTTACATACCCGCCTTTGCATCCTTACTGCCTATCACCCACCTCGACATTTCCTATATTTAACCATTCTCGGTCCCTACTCGCCTAACACCCACCCTCTGACACTTATATTTAACCATTCCCTATCCTTACTCGCCTATCACCCTCTGACATTTCCTATATTTAACCATTCTCGGCATCTCTACTGCCTAACACCCACCCTCTGACATTTCCTATTTAACCATTCTCGGTATCCCTACTCGCCTATCACCCACCCTCTGACATTTCTATATTTAACTATCTCGGTATCCCTACTCGCCTAACACCCACCCTTGGACATTTCATTTAACCATTCTCGGTATCCTACTCGCCTATCACCCACCTCTGACATTTCCTATTTAACCATTTCGGTATCCTTACTCGCCTAACACCCTCTGACATTTCTTATATTTAACCATTCTCGCAGTATCTCAATCTCTTTATCACCCACCCTCTGACATTTCTATTTAACCATTCTCTGCTTCCTTACTCGCCTATCCCCACCCTCTGACATTTCCTATATTTAACCATTCGGTATCCCTACCCGCCTATCACCCACCATCCATTTTCTATATTTAACCATTCTCGGTATCCTTACTCGCCTATCACCCACCCTCTGACATTTCCTATTTAACCATTCTCGGTATCCTTGTACCGCCTATCACCCACCATCTGACATTTTCTATTTAACCATTCTCGGTATCCTTACTGCCTATCACCCACCCTCTGACATTTCCTATTTAACTATTCTCGGTGGGTCCCTACCCGCCTATCACCCACCATCTGGACATTTTCTATATTTAACCATTCTCGGTATCCTTACTCGCCTATCACCCACCCTCTGACATTTCCTATTTCGGTATCCCTACTGCCTATCACCCACCATCTGACATTTCCCTATATTTAACCACTTTCGGTATCCCTACCCGCCTATCACCCACCATCTGACATTTTCTATATTTCGCACCATTCTCGGTATCTCCACAGCCTATCACCCACCCTCTGACATCTTGTTTAACCATTCTCGCTCTTTACTCGCCTATCCCCCACCCTCTGACATTTCCTATATTTAACCGCTTCTCGGTATAATTACCCGCCTACCCACCCTCTGACATTTCCCATATTTAACCATTCTTCGGTATCCCTACTCGCCTAACACCCCACCTCTCTGATGGTTTCTATATTTAACCATTCTGTGTATCCTTACTCGCCTATCACCCACCCTCTCTGACATTTCTCTCATTTAACCATTCTCGGTATCCTTGCTCGCTCATCACCCACCTCTGACATTTCCTATATTTAACCATTCTCGGTATCCCTACTCGCCTAACACCCACCCTCTGACATTTCCTATTTAACCACCTGCATCCCTACTCGTCAACTCCACCTCTATTTATATTTAACCATTCTCGGTATCCTTACTCGCCTATCACCCACCCTCTGACATTTCCTATTTACCATTCTCGGTATCCCTACTCGCCTAACACCCACCCTCTGACATTTCCTATATTTAACCATTCTCGGTATCCTACCCGCCTATCACCCATCCTCTGACATTTCCTATATTTAACCATTCTCAGTGTCCCTACTCGCCTAACACCCACCCTCTGACCTTTCCTATATTTAACCATTCTCGACATCCTTACTCGCCTATCACCCACCCTCTGACATTTCCTATATTTAACCATTCTCTGTTATCCCTACTCGCCTAACACCCACCCTCTGACATTTCCTATATTTAACCATTCTCGGTATCCTTACTCGCCTATCACCCACCCTCTGACATTTCCTATATTTAACCATTCTCATTATCCCTCTCGCCTAACACCCACCCTCTGACATTTCCTATATTTAACCATTCTCGGTATATCCCTTACTCGCCTATCACCCACCCCTCTGACATTTCCTATTTAACCATTCCTAGGTATCCCTACTCGCCTAACACCCACCCTCTGACATTTCCTATATTTAACCATTCTCGGTATCACCCGTGCCCTATCCCCCACCCCTCTGACATTTCCTATATTTAACCATTCTCGGTATCCCTACTCGCCTAACACCCACCCTCTGACATTTCCTATATTTAAACATTCTCAGCTCCTTACTCACGCCTATCACCCACCCTCTGACATTCCTATATTTAACCATTCTCGTATCCTTACTCGCCTAACACCCACCCTCTGACATTTCCTATATTTAACCATTCTCTCCGTATCCTTACTCGCCTATCTTACCCTCTGACATTTCCTATATTCTTCTATTCTCAGTATCCCTACTCCGCTAACACCCACCCTCTGACATTTCCTATATTTAACCATTCTCGGTATCCTTACTCGCCTATCACCCACCCTCTGACATTTCCTATATTTAACCATTCTCGGTATCCCTACTCGCCTAACACCCACCCTCTGACATTTCCTATATTTAACCATTCTCGGTATCCTTACTCGCCTATCACCGCCTCTGGCCTTTCTACTATTTAACCCACATTCTCTGGTATCCCTACTCGCTAACACCCTCCTGACATTTCCTATGTTACTTATTCAGTATCATACTCGCCTATCACCCACCCTCTGACATTTCCTATATTTAACCATTTCTCAGTATCCTTACTCGCCTAACACCCACCCTGCGACATTTCCTATATTTAACCATTCTCGGTATCCCTACCCGCCTATCTTCACCCACCCTCTGACATTTCCTATATTTAACCATTCTCGGTATCCCTACCCACTTATCACCCACCCTCTGACATTTCCTATATTTAACCATTCTCAGATAATACTACCCGCTTATCACCCACCCTCTGACATTTTCTATGTTAACCATTCTCGGTATCCTTACCCGCCTATCACCCACCCTCTGACATTTCCTATATTTAACCATTCTCGGTAGCCCTACCCGCCTATCACCCACCCTCTGACATTTCCTATATTTAACCATTCTCAGTATCTCTACCCGCCTATCACCCAGCCTCTGACATGTCTCCTATATTTAACCATTCTCAGTATCCTTGTACACTATCATCCACCCTCTGACATTTTCTATATTTAACCATTCTCAGTATCCCTACCCGCCTATCACCCACGCTCTGACATTTCCTATATTTAACCATTCTCGGTATCCATAATCGCCTATCACCCACCCTCTGACATTTCTTATATTTAACCATTCTCGGTATCCCTACTCGCTTATCCCCCACCCACTTACATTTCCTATATTTAACCATTCTCGGTATCCCTACCCGCCTATCACCACCCTCTGACATTTCCTATATTTAACCATTCTCGGTATCCTTAATCGCCTATCACCCACCCTCTGACATTTCTTATATTTAACCATTCTCGGTATCCCTACTCGCCTATCCCCCACCCACTTACATTTCCTATATTTAACCATTCTCGGTATCCTTACCCGCCTATCACCCACCCTCTGACATTTCTTATATTTAACCATTCTCGGTATCCCTACTCGCCTATCCCCCACCCACTTACATTTCCTATATTAAACCATTCTCGGTATCCCTACCCGCCTATCACCACCCTCTGACATTTCCTATATTTAACCATTCTCGGTATCCTTAATCGCCTATCACCCACCCTCTGACATTTCTTATATTTAATCATTCTCGGTATCCCTACCCGCCTATCACCCACCCTCTGACATTTCCTATATTTAACCATTCTCGGTATCCCTACCCGCCTATCAGCACCCTCTGACATTTCCTATATTTAACCATTCTCGGTATCCTTAATCGCCTATCACCCACCCTCTGACATTTCTTATATTTAACCATTCTCGGTATCCCTACTCGCCTATCCCCCACCCACT
The DNA here is from genome assembly GCA_037127315.1 of Ascarosepion bandense. Classification (NCBI taxonomy): domain Eukaryota; kingdom Metazoa; phylum Mollusca; class Cephalopoda; order Sepiida; family Sepiidae; genus Ascarosepion; species Ascarosepion bandense. The sequence goes on from JBBBDQ010029610.1 coordinate 2,624,965, forward strand.
TACATTTCCTATATTTAACCATTCTCGGTATCCCTACCCGCCTATCACCACCCTCTGACATTTCCTATATTTAACCATTCTCGGTATCCTTAATCGCCTATCACCCACCCTCTGACATTTCCTATATTTAACCATTCTCGGTATCCTTACTCGCCTAACACCCACCCTCTGACATTTCCTATATTTAAACATTCTCGGTATCCTTACTCGCCTATCACCCACCCTCTGACATTTCCTATATTTAACCATTCTCGGTATCCTTACTCGCCTAACACCCACCCTCTGACATTTCCTATATTTAACCATTCTCGGTATCCTTACTCGCCTATCACCCACCCTCTGACATTTCCTATATTTAACCATTCTCGGTATCCCTACTCGCCTAACACCCACCCTCTGACATTTCCTATATTTAACCATTCTCGGTATCCTTACTCGCCTATCACCCACCCTCTGACATTTCCTATATTTAACCATTCTCGGTATCCCTACTCGCGTAACACCCACCCTCTGACATTTCCTATATTTAACCATTCTCGGTATCCTTACTCGCCTATCACCCACCCTCTGACATTTCCTATATTTAACCATTCTCGGTATCCCTACTCGCCTAACACCCACCCTCTGACATTTCCTATATTTAACCATTCTCGGTATCCTTACTCGCCTATCACCCACCCTCTGACATTTCCTATATTTAACCATTCTCGGTATCCTTACTCGCCTAACACCCACCCTCTGACATTTCCTATATTTAACCATTCTCGGTATCCCTACCCGCCTATCACCCACCCTCTGACATTTCCTATATTTAACCATTCTCGGTATCCCTACCCGCTTATCACCCACCCTCTGACATTTCCTATATTTAACCATTCTCGGTATCCCTACCCGCTTATCACCCACCCTCTGACATTTTCTATATTTAACCATTCTCGGTATCCTTACCCGCCTATCACCCACCCTCTGACATTTCCTATATTTAACCATTCTCGGTATCCCTACCCGCCTATCACCCACCCTCTGACATTTCCTATATTTAACCATTCTCGGTATCTCTACCCGCCTATCACCCACCCTCTGACATGTCCTATATTTAACCATTCTCGGTATCCTTACCCGCCTATCATCCACCCTCTGACATTTTCTATATTTAACCATTCTCGGTATCCCTACCCGCCTATCACCCACGCTCTGACATTTCCTATATTTAACCATTCTCGGTATCCATAATCGCCTATCACCCACCCTCTGACATTTCTTATATTTAACCATTCTCGGTATCCCTACTCGCTTATCCCCCACCCACTTACATTTCCTATATTTAACCATTCTCGGTATCCCTACCCGCCTATCACCACCCTCTGACATTTCCTATATTTAACCATTCTCGGTATCCTTAATCGCCTATCACCCACCCTCTGACATTTCTTATATTTAACCATTCTCGGTATCCCTACTCGCCTATCCCCCACCCACTTACATTTCCTATATTTAACCATTCTCGGTATCCTTACCCGCCTATCACCCACCCTCTGACATTTCTTATATTTAACCATTCTCGGTATCCCTACTCGCCTATCCCCCACCCACTTACATTTCCTATATTAAACCATTCTCGGTATCCCTACCCGCCTATCACCACCCTCTGACATTTCCTATATTTAACCATTCTCGGTATCCTTAATCGCCTATCACCCACCCTCTGACATTTCTTATATTTAATCATTCTCGGTATCCCTACCCGCCTATCACCCACCCTCTGACATTTCCTATATTTAACCATTCTCGGTATCCCTACCCGCCTATCAGCACCTCTGGACATTTCTATATTTAACCATTCTCGGTATCCTTAATCGCCTATCACCCACCCTCTGACATTTCTTATATTTAACCATTCTCGGTATCCCTACTCGCCTATCCCCCACCCACTTACATTTCCCTATATTTTCCAGTTCATTCTCGGTATCCTGCCTGCCTATCACCCACCCTCTGACATTTCTTTATATTTAACCATTCTCGGTATCCCTACTCGCCTATCCCCCACCCACTTACATTTCCTATATTTAACCATTTCCTTGTATCCCTACCTGCCTACCACCACCCTCTGACATTTTACCAATCATTCTCGGTATCCTTAATCGCCTACTTCTTCACCCACCCTCTGACATTTCTTATATTTAACCATTCTTTTATATCCCTACTGCCTATCCTCCACCCACTTACATTTCCATATTTAACCATTCTCATCCTTGCCCGCCTATCACCACCCTCTGACATTTCTATATTAATCCATTCTTATATCCTTAATCGCCTATCACCTGTCTTCTGACATTTCTTATATTTAACCATTTCTTTGGTATCCCTACTCGCCTATCCCCCACCCACTTACATTTCCTATATTTAACCATTCTCGGTATCCTTACCCGCCTATCACCCACCCTCTGACATTTCTTATATTTAACCATTCTCGGTATCCCTACTCGCCTATCCCCCACCCACTTACATTTCCTATATTTAACCATTCTCGGTATCCCTACCCGCCTATCACCACCTCTGACATTTTATATTTAACCATCATTTCGTATCCTTAATCGCCTATCACCCACCCTCTGACATTTCTTATATTTAACCATTCTCGGTATCCCTACTCGCCTATCCCCCACCCACTTACATTTCTATTTAACTATTCTTATCCCTACCCGCCTATCACCACCTTCTGATATTTTGTTATTTAACCATTCTCGGTATCCTTAATCGCCTATCACCCACCCTCTGACATTTCTTACATATTTAACCATTCTCGGTATCCCTACTCGCCTATCCCCCACCCACTTACTTCCTATATTTGTTCATTCTTGGCATCTCACCCGCCTATCACCCACCCTCTGACATTTCTTATATTTAACCATTCTCGGTATCCCTACCTGCCTATCCCACCCACTTACATTTCCTATATTTAACCATTCTCGGTATCCCTACCCGCCTATCACCACCCTCTGACATTTCCTATATTTAACCATTCTCGGTATCCCTACCTGCCTATCACCCACCCTCTGACATTTCCTATATTTAACCATTCTCGGTATCCTTAATCGCCTATCACCCACCCTCTGACATTTCTTATATTTAACCATTTTCGGTATCCCTACTCGCCTATCCCCCACCCTCTGACATTTCCTATATTTAACCATTCTCGGTATCCCTACCCGCCTATCCCCCACCCTCTGACATTTCCTATATTTAACCATTTTCGTATCCTTACCCGCTTATCACCCACCCTTCACATTTCCTATATCAACCATTCTACATCCCTACCCGCCTATCCCCCACCCTCTGACATTTCCTATATTTAACCATTCTCGGTATCCTTAATCGCCTATCCCCCACCTCTGACATTTCTATTTAACCATTTTCGTATCCTTAATCGCTCATCACTCATCTCTCTCTGACATTTCCTGTTTAACCATTCTCGGTATCCCTACCCGCCTATCCCCCACCCTCTGACATTTCCCTATATTTAACCATTTTCGGTATCCTTACCTGCCTATCTCCCATCCTCTGACATTTTCTATATTTAACCATTTTCGTTATCCTTACCCGCTTATCACCCACCCTCTGACATTTCCTATATTTAACCATTCTCGGTATCCTTACTGCCTATCACCCATCCTCTGACATTTCCTATATTTAACCATTCTCATCCTTACCCGCCTATCACCCACCCTCTGACATTTCCTATATTTAACCATTCTCGGTATCCCAACCCGCCTATCACCCATCTTCAATATTTCCATATTTAACCATTATCGGTATCCCTACCCGCCTATCACCCACCCTCTGACATTTCCTATATTTAACCATTCTCGCCATTCTTACCCGCCTATCACCCCACCCTCTGACATTTCCTATATTTAACCATTCTCGGTATCCTTACTGCCTATCACCCACCTCTGACATTTTTCATATTTAACCATTCTCGCTATCTTTACCTGCCTATCACCCACCCTCTGACATTTCCTATATTTAACCATTCTCGGTATCCTTAATCGCCTATCACCCATCCTCTGACATTTCTTATATTTAACCATTCTCGGTATCCCTACCCGCCTATCACCCATCCTCTGACATTTCCTATATTTAACCATTCTCGGTATCCCTACCCGCCTATCACCCATCCTCTGACATTTCCTATATTTAACCATTCTCGGTATCCCTACCCGCCTATCACCACCCTCTGACATTTCCTATATTTAACCATTCTCGGTATCCCTACCCGCCTATCACCCACCCTCTGACATTCCCTATATTTAACCATTCTCGGTATCCTTACCCGCTTATCACCCACCCTCTGATATTTCCTATAGTTAACCATCCTTCCTCCACTCTATATAGCCCCCTGCGCAGTAGTGGCAGTGAAATGCCTTGCTCGGGGGGAAACGTTTATTTAAAAAAATTCTAGTTTTATAATCACAAATGTCTTGCTGGTAATAATTTCTTCTTTCGAAAATCTGTGATAGTAATAAGTTCTTTTCCTTCAAAATGTATATTTTTCTATAAAAGTATATTTTATGTATATACTAGCAATTTAGCCCGATTTCACTCGGGTAGTTTAACGAATAATAAGAATAAAAATCATATGATGAATTTACATAGCAAATACTTACACAACGTCCACCCTCATCACTTTTATAGATATAGATAATAATGTAGAATGTCTCTATTGGATTAACATTGGAGGAAGAGGGGCAACATATAGAGATATAGATTTTTTTTTTTAATCATCTCACCCCAAGCAAGGCATTCCACTGCCACTATTGCGCATGGGGCTACATAGGGGAAGGTAAAGAGAAGGAGTGGATAGACATAGGGAATGTCAGGAGAAAGGTGACAGATGAGTAAGGATAGCGAGGATGAGTGTCGGGCAGATGGGAAGAGTGCTTGATAGAATGGGAGCAGGTTAGTGTGTTAGGAGGTGTGTATTGACCTTACATTTAAACTCCTGGAGATTGTAGCCGTCGGGGAAGCAATCGTTTGGAAGAGAATTCCACAGTCGGGAAGTGCGAGGAAAGAAACTGTTGGAATAGAAGTTACGGCTGCATTTTATCGCTTTCACTGTAAAAGGGTGGGATCTAGTTGCTAATCTAATATCTCGTGCAAATTCGTATTTAGGGGGCACCAGTGATCTAAGTTCATCGGAGCAGATGCCGTGAAAGTATTTATAGAAGAGACACAGGGAAGCCACGTCTCGCCGGTGGGAGAGAGACTGCAGGCGGTCTGCTAAGTCGGTATCTATCACATAATATAATAATAATATCTATCACATAATATAATATATAATATAAAGTGGGGTGATCGATTCTATATTTTAATCAATACATAAACTGATCCCTGACTTTGTCAGATAATAATATATATTTTTTATTTTTCATTTTGGTTTTCTGAAAGATTTCAAGGTGTCGTTAACATTCTAAAATTTTGATCTACATCTGAGCGCAACTCCCGTCGAGCTAGACCGCAAAATGCAGACGCTAAGTCGAATCTATCAAACAAACAAATACTTAGACAACGTCAACTTCGTCACTTTTATAGATATAGATATTTCTATAAAAGTCTATTTTTACTTTTTCATAGTGTTTTGACCCTAGTTCAGAAGTTAACTATTTGTTGCTGGGACCCTAACAGGTGCTACCACTTCGAGTCAGGGTGGACCTAGGAACAGCTGCAATTTCGAAGTGGTTCCATGCTCTTCACAATCTTCCAATCAGAGGTCTTGCTGCCGGATGCAGTTTATCGTCAATTAATTGTTAATTAACTAATTATTAAATCTTGTATCACAGTCACTATCTAAAAAAAATTCTTACAATCTAAAAATATTTTGTTGGTTAGAATAATGTTGCGGGGAGATAAACCGTAAAAAAACAAATCAATTAACATACCTTATTTCATTTGCTAATCTTCCTAATCTTGGAGATGAAGATGGGGTATTGAATAATGGTTCAGAATTGTTAACAAAAGTCGAGTTCCATTTCCAACTGGGTTCGTTATAATCACTTTCCCGCAGATACCCTTGAAAAAATTATGGTGTTAATTGTTCCCCCCCCCCTAGCTATAGGTTAATTAGTAAATCTTGTATTGCTAAACCATTATTATCTGATAAAATAAACTCTTAGAATCTAGAAATATTTTTCTAGGTTTAAATAGCCAGCGGCTGGAGGGGGTGTTAAACCGTAGAAAACGATTCAATTAATTGAGATAGGGTGTTTCATTTGCTATTTACATTCTCTACATGACAGCGACTAATTTTAATGTTTAAAATTTTGTCGGATTTTTGAAATTGTATTTTTATTTCACAAACGGAAAACTCAAAATAAAGGCATTAATATTTTACATTATTTACTGAAGGAAGGATAAAATGCAAATATACCGCTAATATGCGGCTTCATAAATTCACAAACCACCCGACGATAAAACAGCTCAACATATGTTCTTGCTCCTAGCAACGATATATGACGTTGCCTGGTTGTCCTGTAAACAGTAATTTCAATGCCAAAAAAAACGCAGCCCTTATTAAATAAAATCTCAAAGGACAACTGTCCACAACTCCTAACGTTTCCGTGTTACGGCAAGTCGTTAAATTCTCGTTGCCATGTTGCTTGTGTGTTTAAAGACACACAAACACACGCATGCGCAAATATGATTGGCGCATATTTCATCTCGTTCAATACGCCAACGCGGATATCAAGTAAAAATGGAGGCTTTCCGTTAATACTTATATTTACTACCTCTTCCCTTCCCTCTTTTATCCATTTACACACGCACGTTAATTACGAACCAAGACTGTTACATACTTATTTTCTGAATTTACAAACATTAAACCTGGGTTAAATTTTTTAAACCGCTAATTTCAACTCCATTTTCTAAATTTTATTCTCGATTTCTCAGTAAAATCTAAATCTAAACTTATTTATAAATGGAACTTTGTCTGTGTGTGTGTGTATGTGTCTGTGTCTGTGTGTGTGTGTGTGTGTGTGTCCGTCCGTTACCTATAGACTCCGAAACGGCTGAAGCGATTTTTTTGAAAATTTACACTGTTGTACTATAAGCGTCTGCGAGTGTTCTTAGCTAGGTTTTGTGTCGAGGTACCCCCCGATAAATATCGAAAATTGATAATCGAAAAAGTCGGGTTATTGAAGGAGTGGTCCGATTTTAATGAAATGTGATACACTCATAGACAAGGACGTAAGAAACGATATTCAGAAGTTTCAAGGTTTCGGTTTACAATAGTGCAGAAAATCGATAATATATATATATATATGTATAAAAGGCAAGATGTTTTTCTGTGTGTCTGTTTATCTGTCTGTATTTCTGTATTTTTTTTTCAGCACTTTTATTTCAGTTTTTGCTTCGGATTTGGCTCTTTAGTTCTTAGTCTCAGCCATGATACCATTTACTCAGAGGACTTATTTAACCTTCAAAATTCAGTTTACGACGAAAAAACTTATTTGATATCGATACCAGGAAATGGAGAACCTGATACTAACAGGCCAGATATAGGGGAAAAGAGACAGGGGAAAGCAGGATAACATATTTAAAGGGCCTGAGCAGGTGGATAGCACCTGCTCAGGCCCTTTAAATATGGATAGTAGGTGGATAGTAGGTGGAAAGCACGCTTTCTCCTATAACGTCTCCCAGCCCCGTTCAGGGGTTGGGAGACGTTATAGGAGAAAGCGTGGAAGGCCATGATCACCTATGTCCTGAAAGGACAAGCTACATAGAAGAAGAATCTGTTGACAAAATGTTGTTATTTACGGACCAAGACTGCTATTCTCTTTCTTATCTTACTTATTTCATGACTCAATCTTTTGTGAGGTTCATATTTTACTGCATTTGCTATTAATTATGCACAAACAAACGACCTCTTGCTTCCTCTATTGTCCTTCCTTCCTAAGTATTCTGTCCATCACTACTTTTGCTATGTGTCGCTTCTATATATATATTTTTTCTGATCTATGTTACCCTCTTTCTATCTCAACGTTATCCCAGCCATTGCTCTTGCCATTGGTTTTTGTGCGTTTATAAGTTTATAAGTGACTTATATTAACTTCTATTACTCAAATCTGTACTTCACAATAGAAAATATTCTGTTATTTTCTTTTATTCTAGTTTTTGCTTCGGGTTTGGCTCTAAGTAGGTATAATTGTAGTTCTTAATCTCAGCCATGATACCATTTACTCACAGGACTTATTTAGCCTTCAAAATTCAGTTTACAATGAAAAACACTTATTTGATATCGATACCAGGAAACCAAAATTTAACTTACATCCATTCATTTTTCTTTCAGTCTAAGGTTTAGCTTTAACTGGAAACAACTATTGCTTTTTAGTCTTTCGTGCCAACGTCCTAAGAGGCTGAGCTCCAGGACCATAGATTAGTTTTAAAGCTTTCATTACACCCGAGCAACGCTGGGCTATACTGCTAGTTACTCATATCGGTACTTCACAACAGAAAATATTCTATTATTTTAGGCGCCGTGTCTCTTCAAAACCTTCGCGATCATAGCGCTCCACAATTTCCTATCCTTTCTAATCTGTTGTAATGTTTTTCTTTTTACTATCTCATCCACCCTCTGATCGAGCATCTTGGCGTCGTGTAATGGTTAGCCAGCTTGTCTTGCTAGATCAATTTTTTTATAATCGTGTCGCTCCAAGTAAGGCATTTTACTGCCACTGTTGTGCAGGGGTTTACATAGGAGGAATGTCATGAGGAGTGAGAGGTTGCAGTGGGTGTCAGGAAGAGAGTAGGAAAAGGAAGAGAGTACTGATGCGAGTGGGGTGGACGAGAAGGAATGTCATGAGGACTGAGAGGTTGCAGGGGGTGTCAGGAAGAGAGTAGGAAAAGGAAGAGAGTACTGATGAGAGTGGGGTGGATGTAGAAAAGCATGAGAGAGAGGATGTAAGTTAGTGGGACAGGAGATGACTATTGACTTTACATTTAAATTCTTGGGGATTGTAACTGTCAGGAAAGCAAGTATGCGGTCCGACTGAGTAGTGAGTTCGATGCTCACTGAGTGCCTATGCACTCGGCCCTAGGTCACATCTAAGCAATGACATCGGGCATCTTGACTGAGTGTAATGGTTAACAAGCTTGTCTCGCTTGAAGCTATTTTATTAAATTAAAATTAATAACAACCTACCAAACTTGAGAAGTTCTACTTAAGAAAAATTCTACGAACAACAGAAATCAAACCTGCATCCATTTTTTTTTTACCTCAAGAAAACCCTCTCTTCAGCTGAGGCGTGCCGCTACCAGTTCGGAAACGGACTCGCAGGGCAAAGTAAAAATGACCTCTTCAAGTAAGTTCTCATTGAGACTTCTACAAATTTATGTCTGCTGACTTATATATAGAAGACTTCTACGAAATTATATCTACAGTTGTACTAAAAGGACTCTCTTCATAGTAAACAAATTTTTGACCAGATTGAATAATGAAATTGGTATCAAATGGAGCAAATTTATTTGCCTTTAACAATAGAAAAGGTTGATTAATGAAAAAGGTTTCCTATGCAAATTAAGTTTTAGATCAGACTGTATACTAAAACTTCGGTGATCATGTCTCGAAATAAACTGACTGACTATCATCGTTATCTCATTCTTGTAATCTATCTCATTATTCTTACAATCTAAAAATATTTTCTGGCTAAGACATGCATTTATACAGTTTCCAAGCGTATCTAGCTTTAAATACACTGAAAAGGGTTGATAAGCCGTAAAAAACAAATAAAGCATTCAGGATTATTAAAGAAACTTAACTGCATTTTTTGCAAGAAAACTATATAATCAAAACAACATTTGCTGCCGGTGAAGTATGTGGCCTACAACTATGATTCTGGTTCATTATGTGGTCTACCACTATGGTTCTAGTATAGTATGTGACCAACACGATTTAAATGTGTCCTACCTCAGTCAGTTAATTGCTATACGTGATACAAGCTTTGGGTGAGCATGTCTCGAAAGAAACATAACTGGGCAGTAGATTATCCAGCAGTAGGTTGCCATTGCTTTCTGCGATAGACTGGTTACCAGCCAAGGCTATAGAACATAATCTGTGCTGTTATTTAACCCATAACTGGAGGGAATAAACGGATTAATACCTTTTCCAATACTATTTGTGCGTAAGTGAATGCAAGTAATTCAAGTGGAATTCAAACTCGGCTCCCCAATTTGTCGTTCCGAGTCGATATCCACTGCACCACAACGCACATGATATAGTACTCTTATAAAAAAAGGGGCTAATATACTTTAATAATCCTGATTCTTGATTCATTGTTTAGGCTTATCAACCTTTTGTAGGATATTTAAAACCGAAAATATTTCTACGATACAGAAATAATGTGATTTACTGGAAGACTGAGATCAAGATTTACTGATACCCTTCCTACTAATTAATCCGTAGCTGGGGAGAAGACATGCATTTATACAGGATTCAAGCGTATTTGCAATTAAGTGAATTTAACAATCACGAGTGGAATTTTAATATGGCTACCAATATGTAAACTCGAGCCATTATCCGTTGCACCACCCGTTCGTCCAAGCTGCACCACCCGTTCGTCCAAGCTGCCATCACCTGGTATTCTCAACCGGTCACCCATCCGAGTAAAAAAGAATATATATTAATTTAAATTAATGAAGGAAGAAAGGAAGAAAAGAAAGAAAGGAATAAATCTCTATTGATATATTTTGATTTATTTAATTATATATTTATGAGGGCACCCCTGCCGTCAAAAATAACGGCCCAATTTATAAGAGGATTATTATATTATGTATGTGTGTGTGTACAAATAAATACACAACAGTCATTATTATAATAGAGAGGTTATATATATATATTAGTCATTCACATACAAGCCTGTTTCGCTGTATCGCAGCTCATCAGTGTGGCTAGACACATCCACTTGCTTCTGGCCGGATCGAAACTCGACCCATTTGGTGTCAGTCGGAGTCGCTACAGAGCCCACCTATGCTGAGCGGATCTTGGTTACGGTTTCGGGGATAGAGAGGACGTTATAGCGTGAACAATATGTCTGAACAAGGTCCGGGTGACTCTCGGACACGATAACTTGTGACTTCGAGCTAATACAACCATCGACGTCACCTCAAAGAAAGCCGTCTACCCAGTTTCACTTACAAGGCTTAGCTCAACCCGTTGTATGGTTTTCAGGCACATTCCAAAGATCCACACTCCTGGAATTCCCTCCCCCATACTGATAACATCAGCAAACCACTTTTTTGACAAATCGACCATGGTGAGATTCGAACCCGGTCCCCATAATGAAAAAGCAAACATTCTAATCCCGATACGCGCCACAAGTTTCTTGAACGGCATATTAACTCTTTATGGGTCATTTAATACCGAAATTTTTTTTTTTTAATAGATTTGAAATAATAACATATGATATATGCTATTCTGTTTTCACAATCGAGTACATGGTCGATGATATTATGCATATACATGTTTGTGTTACTAGAGGTGGTGATACGTACTTCGGTGACTGATTTTGTTTAGCGGTATATCAACACGTCTATGGGTATTTTAATACCAAAATCTAAATATTTTGAACAGAAGTTTATAGCTTCACCTAAATGTATTTAGAACAAAACTGTATGCTTACAACTACAGTTTTGTTGCTTGGTTTTATTTTGTTCAACGGCATGTCACCAACTCTGTGGGTTATTTAATGCCGTAATCTAAGTATTTTTAACATATTATGTCTTCAAGTAAATATTTTATACACAGCTGCATGCCTTCAACTATAGATAAAATGTATTGATGGTAATTTCCTTATAAAATATATTGTTGGTAGTTTTATTTATAAAAATAGTAACTACTGGTGTTTTTACTATAACAATGTATTTTTATACTTACATAGTGTTTTTTATGGGTTCATTATTTACTCACAGATGAGTCTATAACAGATGCAACCATCCCGTGTCAATTTAGGCCGGGAAACATCAGCAAATAAGATTCCACGCTCTTTAAAACCCCCAACCTCTCGATTAAATGCCTTGTTGCCGAATCTAGGTATCCAGATAGACGCTTAGAGATGGAAGGCAATATTAAGGATAGGCCAAGACGTTAGCTATAAGCTAAACTCTAGGAAGAATAGGATACAAAAATCCGAGGATGTGTTAGAAAAACAAAAGATGCCTGCCAGAAACTAAGCAAATGATTAAGAAACAAGATTTTGTCAGAAATAAAGCAAAAACTGAAGGAATTCTATGCCAATTAATACTAGACCATTTCTTCACATATGTACGGGATACATGGTGCAACAGGGATGTTTCTCTACAGAAAAATGCTGATGGCACATTAGACCAACAAAGACATTTCATGGGATATCGGAACAAAAGAACATGACATCAGATACATTTAAAATGTTCTGGGATATAAGGAAAGATAATTCGACGCAAACAGGACAAATTAAAGGCAAGAAGGTCAAAGGGAAACAATGAGTTACCTGTCTAAGAAGCTTGTACAAATGGATGACAGAATAAGAGCTCGGAGGATACCAAAGAGGCAAACTTTGTTTACCGTTGCAAAGGTACGAAGCTGTTGGGTGCCATGATCGACTACGTCCTAAAACAACAAGTTTTAGGAAAGAAGATTAAAATTTTCACATGCTTATTTTCCAAAAAAGATAGGAAACAATTCTTAACTTGCATTTTTAGGACACGCCGTTAACTTTTTTCCGTTACACCCAATGGTGTGTAGGGCAGTGTTTTTGATGTTTCCGTAACAAACTGTTTTTTATGGGGCAGGGTTGTTAGCCCTGTGCCCAACCCGCAAACTTAGAGGAAGATGATTTTTAAGCGTAGTTTAGACTTGACACACGGCCGAAGGTAAGGGACACCCAGTGAGGCTCGAACTCACAAGTCAATTGTAATGATTACAGCGAGATAAGCTTGCCAAGCATTACACCACCGTTAGGTGAACGGTAATTTAAGTAAGGAATTAATTATGTATAAGATAACTGCTTATTGATTATTGGAAATGATGTTACAGTATCCTTAGAAATTAGAAATAAATGAAATAAAAAAAATATTCTACATCATGTTTTTCTTACAAACATTCCCTAAAAAAATAGATGGTCAGGCTCGGTAACTGGTTCAGCAATGCGTTTCTTATAAATAATATGGGCCTAGAGTGAGGATTTTTCCCAATTTTAGAAAGAGAGCGCTTATCTGGCGTGATTAGAAGTTGAACAAAGACTGTACGCTGAAACACTCGGACACAATGACTTATAACTTCGTGCTAGCACAACTATTAATCGATTTGGAGTAATTTCATATACAATTCTTAGTTTGAAACATGATATGGTTTTCAGGCAATCCCAAGTATTGCCAGCAAGTTACCGCATTGAAAAATCCAACACGGTGAAATCCCGAATCTGTCTCTCATGCCCTTAAGTTAATGATCTAACCACTCGGCCATGCGTCAACTGAAGGAGGTCATAGATAGTTAAGCAATTACTTACGTTTATCCCGTAAGATCATACATTATTGATTTATCTAACTTCTCCAACAACAACAAGAAAAATGCTCCGGCATTTCAATGTGTTCTTCAATAGCAATGATGATAATTAGAATTTTTTTAGCCAGTCTGATTCCACTAATCAAGGTTTTTTTGAAGAAATGGGAAATATATCCTGTTAAGATTTTGAAAATAGAATTTTGAGAAAGAGACACAATAGTGATCATTACAAAGATTTTCAATTAAATAATATTTATACAGGGAAAAATAGAAGCAGACGGACAATAAATATTCTTATATGTTTGTTTGATTTCACAACGTGAGTTATCACCATTTGACTATAAATAAAATAAAATTTGATATGTTTTATATGTGATACTTTTGGGATTGCAAATTTTGAACTTAATAAATTAAAAAAAAGTTTAGAAATGGGGGCAAACATCAATGATGATGATTTTTAAGTACTTCTAAGAAAAGTACAAGACCTCCTACAGAAGGTAGCTGAAGAGAGTGATAAGAAAGGACTACAAATAAACTGCAAGAAAACCGAATGCATGGTCATCAGTAAAAAGGGCAGCCCAATATGCCAAATACAGGTCGGGGAAACTAGAATCAACCAGGTACAAAAATTTAAATACCTGGGAAGTGTTATAACAGAAGACGGAAAGTGCGACACATAAATCCGAAGGCGAATTGGCATGGTGAAGGACGCGTTCCAGAAGCTGAGAAAAGTATTTACAAACAGGACAATTTCGCTAGAAACAAAGAAGAGAGTACTGTATTGCTATGTGTTGTCAGTTCTTCAATATGGCAGTGAATGCTGGGCAATATCATTAAAGATGAAAGAAAAATTTGAAGCAACTGAAATGTGGTTCTACTGAAGGATGCTGCGAATATCATGGATCGAGCATGTGAGCAATGATGAGGCCTTAGAAATGATGAAAATGAAAAGGAAATTAATACTGAGCATCAAGAAAAGACAACTGAAGTTCCAGGGAGATGCAATGAGGAAGGAGGACTTGGAGAATCTGATACTAACCAGCCAGATAGAGGGAAAAAGAGACAGGGGAAAGTAACGGATAATATATTTGAAGGACCTAATCAGGTGGATGATAGAACGAGGGTTGCCTAGTGTAACAGGAGAAGGCGTGCTAAGAGCCACCAGGGAGAGGGAGACGTGGAAAGTCATGATCGCCTACGTCCTGAAGGGACAAGGTACATAGAAAAAGATGTATGCCAACTGTTTATAAAAAATTATAATGTGGTTATAAAATAGGGGATCAATTCTATAGTATAATCAATATATAAAGAGGTCCCTCAATTTGTAGCCATGCTAGTTTATATACATTTATATTCTAGATTCATGGGCTTGAGCTAGTGGATGGTAGGGCCAGGTTTGAGTGGTGTAACAGGAGAAGGCGTGCTAAGAACCACCACGGATAGAAAAACGTGGAAAATCATGATCGCCTACGTCCTGAAATAGCAAAAGCACATAGAAGAAGATTATATATGTCAACTGTTTATAAGAAATTATAATATGGTTATAAAATGGGGGATCAATTTTATATTATAATTATTATATAAATTGATCCCTCATTTTATGGCCATGCTAGTTTATATACATTTATATTCTAGATTTATGGGCTTGATCTAATGGGTGGTAGAGGGGAGTTTAGATGGTGTAACAGGAGAAGGCGTGCTAAGAGACACGAGAGATAGGGAGAAGTGGAAAGTCATGATCGCCTACGTCCTGAAGAGACAGGGCACATAGAAGAAGAAGTCCCACTAGGAAATGCTGGGTTTAAAACATGTCGAGTGTGAGATTGAATTAAAAATCTTTGTGTTTCTTCTCCTTTTAGAAGCTAGTCTTATATCAGAGTATCTTTCCACCCAAAGCCCCATGGAACACACTATTTGAAAAAGAAAAATCAATACATGTCCTAGGTAAAGAGCAGTAACACTGCTAAGATTTCCCTAACATATTTCTCGTTTATTTTTTGCTGGTTAACGTTGCATGGGAAGGACAATATAAATTTTGAGGTGGTTCAAAAAATTTGAGCGCATATACATTTGGGCGTCCAGTGTAGCGTGTGACAAGCTCTCGAGTGGAAACGTATAAATGATGTTTACCGACGTAAGCTAAACAAGAGACATTTTCTGGAACCCCAAACAACGGCTCAATTCATTCTATACTTCATTAGTAACCTATTTTCCTCACAGTACGACATTTTCTAAACAGAAGCATCAAATATTAATCCGCCAAAAATACAAGCTTTGTGAAAACAAACTGATTACATATTGTTTGCAAAGCTTCTTTTCTCAAAGGTGGGGATTCGTTTGTTTGTATTCATAAATCATTTCTCCTGTATTATATATATATATATATATATATATATATATATATATATATATATATATGCGTAGAAGCACGAACAAATAAATGAACGAATATATAATGTGCTGAACACATATATTTAATGAACACTTTAACATGCATTGAAATATGTATACGCGCTAAAAAACGAATATGCGATAAATTATATACATACATACATACATATATATAGAGAGAGTTACTGATATATGTGCGTGTGTGTCGATATATACATATATGTGTGTGCGTATATATGTGTGTGAACATACGCATGTGCATATAAATTTAAGTGGGTGCATATATATATATATATATATATATATATATGTACTTACTAATATGTGTGTATATATATATATCTGAGTGTATATATATATGTGTGTGTTTATATATAAGTATATATATACGTGTGCATATATGTCTGCAAATATATATATATACAGACATATATACACACATATATATACTTATATATATATACAATCATTAATATACGTGTAGACACACAAACACAAATATGCGCACATATATATATACCCACATATATATGTATATATATGCAGACACATATATATAACCCATATATACATATATATACACAGACACACGCACAAACACAACCACACACATATATATATATATATGCATGTATGTATGTATACACGCACGCATATATATATATATATATATATATATATATAAACCGTTTGGTATACACGCATCTATACAAGTCTATGTACGTGCTTTTATGTATATATATATATATATATATAAATTATGTTTTAAAACAACATAATTTATAATTTATAATAAATATTCACAGCTCTATACATCATAGATCGAGCACTGTTTTAAATTAATGTTTTGGACGGAAAAATTTTTTCTTTATTCTCTCCTCATTCTATATATATATATATATATATATATATATATATATATATATATATACATGTATATATGTACGTATGTAAACTGAAAAATACGCCTGTGTAGAGGCATATATCAATGCAGATATTCATTCATAA
Source organism: Ascarosepion bandense (assembly GCA_037127315.1). Taxonomy (NCBI): domain Eukaryota; kingdom Metazoa; phylum Mollusca; class Cephalopoda; order Sepiida; family Sepiidae; genus Ascarosepion; species Ascarosepion bandense. The sequence goes on from JBBBDQ010029610.1 coordinate 2,641,895, forward strand.
ACACGCAGAAATATATATATAATGAGTGTAAAACGTTCGTGCGTACCGCTTCTTGTAGGGACCAATACTTCATTCAGTATCACCAAAAGGCTGGACATGAAATATTCACGGTACCGCCTAGAGCTACACACACACACACACACATATATATACACACACATATACACACACGCACACATATATATAATAATTTCTATTTATGGACGTTTCGTTTAAAGGAGAAACAAAGTTAAATAAAATTCATCTTTGATAATCCTTAAAATTCTGGAAGTTTTTTTTTTATAGTTTAAGTACTGAAAAGAAAGAATGTGCATTGTGCTGAAGTGGATATCTGCTCAGAACGAGAAATCTAGGAGCCGAGTTCGAATTCCAGTTTAATTCATTGTATTCACTTACGCACAAATGCCCTTAGAAAAGGTATTGATTCGTGTCTACCCTCCAGTTATGAGTTAAATAGTAGAACAAATTTAAGTCAATAGCTATGGTTGGCAACCAGTCTATCGCAAAATGTAATGGCAACCTACTGCGGGATAATCTTCTGCCAAGTCAGTCATGTCTCGAAAGAGACATGATCCTCTAAAGCGTGTATCACGTATAGCACTTAACTGACTGAAAAGAAAAAATATTAGATCATATGAAAAACTTATCCATGACATCTTTTCTGTCATTTTTACCGAAATTTGAATATATATATATATATATATATATATATATATATATATATGTGTGTGTGTGTGTGTGTGTGTGTGTGTGTGTGTGTGAGCTCCCTGGTGCCCGCATGTGGATGTTTGGTTGGTTGGTTGGTTGGTTCATTTAACCAGCATATCAACCTTCATTTGGTCATTTAATGCTGAAAACCGTTTTGATTTGTTTTATTTAGTTTATTTGTTTTAGATTCAAAAGAGTTTTGTTGGTAACATTTTTTCATTCAAAAAAGTTTTGTTGGTAACATTTTTTTATTCAAAAGAGTTTTGTTGAATACTTTTATAGCATTCTAACCCCAACTGGGGGGTCAACTATTTACCCATAGCTGGGGCCCTAACAAGTGCTACCACTCCGAGTTAGGGTGGACCTGGGAACAACAGCAATTAAGAGGTGGTTCCATGCTCCTCACAACCTCCCAATTAGAGGCCTTGCTGCAGAATGCAGTTTACCCTCATGCCCAGGACCCCCCGCATGTGGAACTCCCTCCCGCAATACTTGCTTCCCCGACACCTACAATCTGTAATGTGATCGATCCCGACTTGGCAGCTAGGATACAGTCGCTTTCTCACCGACGCAGTGTGGCATCCTTGTGTCGCTTCGACAATTTTTTTTTTCAATTGGAGTAGATAGACTAAACTATCGCCCGGTTCACACTCCACCCACGTCTATTGAACAGGTGAAGAGGCTTATCCCTTGTTTCCTGTTTAGGATGCGGTTTCCGGTTTTTCTCTTTTCTAATCTTCTCACTGTTTTTTTTTGTTTTGTTTTTTCAATTGGAGTAGATAGACTAAACTATCGCCCGGTTCACACTCCACCCACGTCTATTGAACAGGTGAAGAGGCTTATCCCTTGTTTCCTGTTTAGGATGCGGTTTCCGGTTTTTCTCTTTTCTAATCTTCTCACTGTTTTTTTTTTTTCGTTTTTTTTTTTCAATTGGAGTAGATAGACTAAACTATCGCCCGGTTCACACTCCACCCACGTCTATTGAACAGGTGAAGAGGCTCATCCCTTGTTTTCTGCTTAGGATGCGGTTTCCGGTTTTTCTCTTTTCTAATCTTCTCACTGTTTTTTTGTTTTTTTTTTCAATTGGAGTAGATAGACTAAACTATCGCCCGGTTCACACTCCACCCACATCTATTGAACAGGTGAAGAGGCTCATCCCTTGTTTCCTGTTTAGGATGCGGTTTCCGGTTTTTCTCTTTTCTAATCTTCTAACTCTTATATAGCCCCCTGCACATCAGTGGCATTACCGCCTTGCTTGGGGTGATATGATTAAAAAAAAAAACATACTTTCACAACTTCTGCTCCGAAGAACTTAGCTCACTGGTACCCCCTCTATATGAATTTCTTCGAGCAACAAGATTAGTAACTAGGTCCCACCGTTTTACTGTGAAACCGATAAATTGTAAGCGCAAATTCTACTCCAGTAGCTTCTTTTTTTGCACTTCTCGCCTGTGGAATTCTTTTCCGCATACTTGCTTTCCCGACAGCTACAATTTCTTATTCCCATTTCTTATAACAATCTCACTCAGTAATACCCTAACTTTAGTGGCTCTTGTGCCTTGTAAAAAACATCTACGCCTAGATTTAATAAATATTTCTCCTACACGCCTTTATAATATGCACTTCTTACTTCTTTCTTTCTCATTTATAACATTCTCACTCATTAAATTCTACATTGAGTGGCTCTTATACTTTGGATTGGATGAACTGTTAATATAAGAATTACAATAAACCGGATATTTATAACTATACTAGTTTCAAGAGATCGTAGAGGAAGCAAGAAGAACATCAATAAGAGTCAGTATCAATCTGAAGAGGATGATATTATATGCATCGCAAAACGTAAGCCATTAAGGTCGTAAGTGTTCCACATGTACTGTGTCTGAAGTATGTATTGGGGTAAGATAGTGTTACAGAGCGCAGCCCATTCCAGGTTGATTTTAGTTCAGGTTTTTCCTTTTCATATACTGGTTGCTATTTAGGGGAAAAAGAGATGGATCCATACCGTTCCCAAGGATACTAGTTTGTACTTGAATAAAACGAACGCGACTAAAATTTGAACTCGGCTCTAAGGGAGCTAGAGACTCTACCATCTTCTGCTATTGCTGGACACAATTTTAACAACTTAGACAATACTGTGTCGCTGTTAGACACAGCATCTCCTAGACAAGTCAGTTAACAGAAAACAGGAATTAAAATCAATTGTCTGAAGACAGTGTATATCGTTACCTGCAATAAGAACAGCCCGAGATTCAAACGAGGAGATATTAAAAGCAAGCAAGTAAAGACGTTGAAATACGAGGTAGGGCTGAAAATTTCATAGTTTGTCTATGAAGGAGTGACGCTACAGCTGTGAAATCTTGCATGCATTCATTTCAATTCTTCTTATTAATAACGGAATTGTTTCTTTCTCAGGAAAGAGGGTGGTCTGAAAAGTTCATAGGATGACTATGAAGAAAGGACGCTCGAGAATGCAAGATTTGACAGCTCCCGCATCCAACCTTTTAACTTTTCAGCCCACCCTTGTAAGTGTAAACTTTTCAAACAAACGTTGGGAAATACGACACTAATATCTGAAGATACATTGAATGAAAAAAAACATACCTTACAAAAACTAAGTAAGGTATTAAGATACATCAACATATCGTTAGAAACATAGAAAAGAATGCAAAAATTTAAGTAATATCAGTTTTCCTGTAAATGAGTGAATAGTGGACAATTTCCTACCCGATGTAAAGAACACTTGAGAGAACAGAAATGCGATTTACATGAACACCAGAGGTGACATAAATGAATCATAATGGAAGATTTAAATTTTCTGGAACATATGGCTTCGAAAAGTTGAAACTCGCAGAACATATGGAAGCTAAATGTTTAGAAGGAAAAAGCGATTAAACTCCATAATTAGCGCGTGTACCGGGATAGTAGCATAAAGAGTGAATTGGATAGTAAAGAAAGGCATTGGAGGAAACTGCAGGTATAGGAAGTCGTGGAGAGCCATGATAGATCACCTCCTAGAGGGACACACCGCATAGAAGATAAAATCGGAAAATAAACGGCAGGTTGCAAAGAAAAAAGAGGCGAAAATATAAACGAGAAAAAAAGAAACAAAGAAAGAAAGAAAGAAAGAAAGAGGCGATAGAAAGAAACAAAAATAGAGGCGGAAAGAAATAAAAAAAAAGAAAGAAAAGGAAAGTTAAAAAGGCGAGAGAGACATTAGCAAAGATAGAGACGAGAGAAAGAAAAGACCAAAGATTGAATCCAGAGAAAGAAATGTAGAGACACGTGAAAGAAAAAGTGAGGCAAAAATAAAAGCAAGAAAAGGATAGAAAATGATAAATATAGAGGCAAGAGAAAGAAAAAGTAGCAGAGTAGCAGGAAGGAAGAGAAAAAATGGAAGGAAAAACGGGCAATAAGAATTCAAATGTAAAGTCAATAGTCACCTCCTGTCTCACTAACTTACATTCTATCTTTCATGCTTTCCTCTCCGTCCACCCCACTCTCATCAGTATTCCCTTACTTCTCATATTCTCTTCCTGGCATCCTCTGTAACCTGTCACTCTTTCTCATAACATACCTCTTAAGTAACCCCCTGTATACCAGTGGCAATAGAATGCCTTGTCTGGGGTCACACGATTATAATATATATATATATGACTAGTGTGTAGCAGAGAGTCCTCTTGGTCAAACTGTGGGAAGGCCATTCAATATAGCTATTATAGTAGTTTATGCGCCGACAACCCAGAGTTCGGAGGACGAGATAGAAACTTTCTATTCAACACTGGACAATGCCAAGGTCCAATGCAAAAGCCAAGAAATTATGATTATAATGGGTGACTTGAATGCCAAGGTAGGTAAAGATAGAGGAGACACGAGCGGTAACTTTGGACTAGGGGAGCGCAATGAACGAGGAGAAAAATGGGTCCAATGGTGCCCAGCCAATGACCGGGTAATTACTAACACCTGGTTCCAAGAACACCCGAGGTATTTATGGACATGGAGAAGCCCAGGAGGCGACACGAAGAACCAAATAGACTATATAACTATAAACAAGAGATTCAGGAACGCGGTGGTCCAATGCAAAACATACCCAGGTGCCGACTGCGAAAGTGACCACGTCCCAGTCATCTGCAAACTAAGTGTGAAACTCCGAAGACTGAAGAAGCCCAGCACATCAACAATGCTACAATACAACACGCTAGAGAATGACCTCACTCTGTAGAAAGTGTACAATAACAGTGTGAGAAAGAAATATGAAGAACATATTGGAAAATGGCACCCAAAATGGAAGTCACTAAAAAAAGCGATGGTGACCTCAACGAATAACATAGCCCCAAAGGAAATTAGACGCAGAATAAAAAACGAGATCCTCCACATGATGCAAAGGAGACAAAAAATAACGCCAAGACATGGAGCAGATTACAAGAACCTCCACAGGGAGATAAGGAACAAATGCAGACAAGCCAAAGAGGAATGGCTCAACAACAAATGTGCAGAAGTAGAGAGACTGAGCAGGACCAACAAAGCAGAGATGCATAAAGAGATAAGAGAACTAACAGGACAAAAACCTGCTCCTCAACAGGATGCATAAAATCCAATGGAACAATCATATTAGAAAAAGAGGAAATACTCCAGCGATGGGAAGAATATATAAAGGATCTTTTTTGCGACAAGCGAGAACAACCGAAAATACACAAGGAGATGGATGGACCGGAAATACTAAAATCCGAAGTGGAAGCTGCAATGGCCAAAATGAACAGAAACAAAGCAGCTGGTCCAGACGGCATAGTGATAGAGCTGCTAACAGCCTTAGAAGAATATGGCATAGAAAAAATTACCGACATAATAAACGAAATTTATAGCAGCGGAATAATATCAGACGACCTACGCAAGTCGATATTTATAGAACTACCGAAGAAACCAGGCGCAAACGAGTGTGAACTACACAGAACTATCAGCTTAATGAGCCACATTTCAAAACTGATGGTCAGAATCCTGATGAATAGAGCGAGAAGCAAAATCAGGCCAGAGATAGGGCAGCAACAGTGCAGGTTCGTCAAAGACACAGGAACAAGGAACGCCATATTCATGATTAGGATGATCTCCGAAAGAGCAATACAAATGAAGAAAGATTTGTACCTATGTTTCATTGACTATGCGAAGGCATTCGACAAGATACGACACAAAGAACTGATGGAGACGATCGGCAGCCTCGACATTTTCGGCAAAGACATAAGAGTAATCCAGAATCTCTACTGGCAGCAAACGGCCTGCATACGGACAGGCAACAATCTCAGTAGATTTACAAAGATAGAAAGAGGCGTAAGACAAGGATGTGTCTTTTCACCGGATTTGTTCAACCTGTACAGCGAGAATATCTTGAGGACCCTAGATGACACGCCAGGATTTGTTGTTGGAGGACACAACTTGAACAACATAAGGTACGCAGACGATACAGTGCTGATTGCGGACACGGAAAGTAAACTACAAGACCTCCTACAGAAGGTAGCGGTGGAGAGTTACAAGAAAGGACTACAAATAAACTTTAAGAATACTGAGTGCATGGACATCAGCAAAAGGTACAACCCAAAATGCCAAATAAATGTAGGAGATACCAGCATCAAGCAAGTACAAAAATTTAAATACCTAGGAAGTGTCCTAACTGAAGATGGAAAGTGCGACACGGAGATCCGAAGGCGAATTGGCATGGCAAAGGACGCGTTCCAGAAGCTGAGCAAAATATTAACACACATGAAAATTTCACTGGAAACAAAGAAAAGAGTGCTGGACTCCTATGTGATGTCAGTTCTTCAATACGGCAGCGAATGCTGGACAATATCATCGAAAATGAGGACAAACCTGGAAGCAGCGGAAATGTGGTTCTGCAGAAGGGTGCTGCGGATATCATGGACTGAGCATGCAAGCAACGATGAGGTGTTGGAAAGAATGGTAACAAAGAGGAAATTGATACTGAGCATCAGGAAAAGACATCAGGGACACGCAATGAGGAAGGAGAGCCTAGAGAACCTGATACTGACTGGCCAGATAGAAGGAAAGAGAGACAGAAGAAGACAGCGGATAACATATTTGCAGGGCCTGATCAAGTGGTTGACAGAACGGGGATTGACAGGAGTAACGGGAACAAACATACTAGGAGCCACAAGGGAGACGTGGAGAACCATGATCGCCTACGTCCTGAAAGGACAGGGCACATAGGAGAAGAAGAAGTGTAGGAGTTTGTCACTTAACTGAGCAGAATCACGCCGACTTCAAAGTTTCGTGAAGATACCGTCATAAAGTTTTCACTCGTCAGAGCATAATTTCCCTGGCGACTGAAGACATCGTTACAGTATCTTCACCAAATTTTGAAGTCGGCATGATTCTGCTCGGTTAAGAAACAAACTTCTTCTCATTAATTCTATCAACAGTCTATCTTTATCTCGATATCGACAAAAAAATCTGCTTACCAAATTACCCTTATCAGTAAACCACTGAAAAAACAATATATATATATATATATATATATATGTGTGTGTGTGTGTGTGTGTGTGTGTGTGTGTGTGTAACTATTCTCTTAAGTATGCCGTTCTGTGTATATTTTACTTTATGCTTTTTGTGATGTCGTGTACCACTGCGTGTAGATACCCAATTTTTAGTTTAACATCACAAAAAGCTTGGAATAAAATATATATTTGCGCGTGTGTGTTAATGTACACCTGCGTGCATGTATACCTCTAAATAATCGCATTTTAATATCTATCTATATATATATATAAATATATCAAGATTGCTGTTTTTTTAGGAGCTATACTTTTAAAAGGTATTTTGGCAAGTAGTTTCTTAATCAGAATATCGATAATATATAGATACAAAAGGCAAGATGTTTGTGTGTGTGTGTCTGTTTATTTGTCTGTATGTCTTTTATACAAATCCACAAGTTTTATCCGAGTTTTATTCTCACCATACTTCAAAATTTGACTTACATCCATTCATTTTCTTTCACCTTCGAAACAGATCTGTCTGCGGATGACAATATATATATGTATATATATATATATATATACTAGCAGTATAGCCCGGCGTTGCCCGGGTGTAATGAAAGCTTTAAAACTAATCCATGGTCCTGGAGCTCAGACTCTTTGGACGTTAACACGAAAGACTAAAGAGCAATAGTTGTTTTCAGTTAAAGCGAAACCGTAGACTGAAAGAAAAATGAATGGATGTAAGTCAAATTTTGATTTCCTGGTATCGATATCAAGTTTTCTGCACTATTGTAAGAACTGCAACCTTGAAACTTCTGAATATCGTTTCTTATGTCTTTGTCTATGAGTGTATCAAATTTGATTAAAATCGGACCACTCCTTCTATAACCCAATTTTTTCGCGTATCGATTTTCGATATTTATTGGGCGCACTGTGACACAAAACCTAGCTAAGAACACTTGCAGACGCTTGTAGTACAACTGTGTAAATTTTCAAGAAAATCGATTCAGCCGTTTCGGAGTCTATAAATAACGGGGACACACACACACTACGTTCCATTTATAAATAAGTTTATATATATATATATATATATATATATATATATATATATATATATGGGGAATGAAGGCTAGAAAGTTCATTTCGGGTTAGAACAGACACAGGAAGGTCCGTAAGGATACCGTTATCCAGTTTGTTCCTCTAAACCCAGTTAAACTGACCACCAAATTTGTTCAGAAATGTCTAAACTATGTTTATACAAACCCTTCTTCAGAACAATGATTCAAAAAGCCTGTAGGTCTTAGCGAGGATAGTCCTTCTTCGAACCCACTGTGTTGACGCTATAGAATTGTAACTAATGAGATTAACCACATCACTTGAAGACTTTCAACACCAGCAACAACTAAACCGTATAGACCATGTAACTGAAAAATAATGACAATACTGCTTCAAACAAAAGGTTTGGTCAGAAACTCCCATTACTGACTGGAATGAGCAATGAGCTTGAGAAACTTTTTTTCTGAAAACTGTTTTAATAAAAAGATTTTATAAATTTCAAGCGAAAGTCGCACTGAGTGTTTGATCAATGAATGCCGAATGTTTGCGTCTATATTCGTTGATCGACTGATTCGTTATTTACAGCATATCAACTTTCTCTAAGTTATTTAAAGACGGATTTCTTTTAGATTGTAAGACTTTTGATTTTTTTTTTTTGGGGGGGGGTGGGAGATAATAATGTTTTTTGTGATACAAGTTTTACTAATTAACTCATAGCTGTGGGAGAAGCGGTGGATTCTCCCTTTTCACAAATGCTATATGCGCGTAAATTGATATAACGGACCCAACCGGAATTATAACTAGCAACTCCGATTAAATATTACAAGCCGTTATGCATTACAATACACTCAGAACATTTTATTATTAATGGTATTTTCAAGCGGTCACCCATCTAGGTACTGAGCAAGTTCGACTTTGCTTAACTTTCGTGATCGTACAGGAACCGGTGTTTCAACGCTATATGCCCTCTAAGCCATATCTTTCTCTAGTCATTTATTATAATTTGACAACACTAGATTTCCAGTTGGTCCTGGGTTTGACATTAAACTACATCCGGCAGCAAAGCCTCTGATTTGGGAGGTTGTGAGGAGCATGGAACCACCTCTTAATTGCTGTTGTTGCCAGGTTCACCCTGACCCAAGGTGGTAGCAACTGTTAGGGTCCCAGCTATGGACAAATAGTTTATCCCCAAACTGCTGTATATTTCGAATTCGGTTATGGTTACACTGTCTATCTACTCAATAAAGTACGGAACCGATATACCGAAAATATATAGGCAAATAGAAAAGTTCTACCAGAAGCTAACTTATAGAACGAGAGGACTTTACTTCAATAATCGTGGTCCTGGGTATGACAATAAACTACATCCGGCAGCAAAGCCTCTGATTAGGAGGTTGTGAGGAGCATGGAACCACCTCTTAAATGTTGTTGTTCCCAGGTCCACCCTGATCCTGACTGGTAGCACCTGTTAGGGCCCCAGCTATGGACAAATAGTCAACCCCAAAACAGGGGTCAAACCACTATGAAAGTATAAAAATACACTTTCATAGAAATATATACATAAAAATAGGAAAGAAAACTATTACCAACAATATATTTTTGAAGGAAGAATTATTCTCATAAACATTTTTGAAAAGAAGACATTTTCAGTTTTCTAAAAGAAAAACGAATAAAAACAAAAGAAATTATTAAATTCTGACTAAATCAACTTTCTCACGATAGTCAGTCAGTTAAGTGCCATACGTGATACACGCTTGAGCGATCATGTCTCGAAAGAGACATGACTGACTGGGCAGAAGATTATCCCGCAGTAGGTTGCCATTGCTTTCTGCCGTAGACTGGTTGCCGACCAAGGCTATAGAACCCAATCTGTCCTATTATTTAACCCATAACTGGAAGGAAGAGACGGATTAATACCTTTCCCAAGGGTATTTGCGCGTAAGTAAATGCAATGAATTCAGCTGGAATTCGAACTCGGCTCCCCGATTTCTCGTTCCGAGCCGATACCCAATGCACCACAACGCACATCCTCCCGATAACAGAACATTAAAAACAAATACTTTAAAACCCCATCTTTTTGGCATTAAATGACTCAAAGGGGGTTGATATGCCATTAATAAAAAAAATAAAAACATTTTTTTTTAACTTCACTAAATCAATCTTCTCACTATAACCGAACATTAAAAACAAAAAACCCCATCTTTTTGGCATTAAATGACTCAAAGGGGGTTGATATGCCATTAATAAAAAAAATAAAAACAATTTTTATTTAACTTCACTAAATCAACCTTCTCACTATAACCGAACATTAAAAACAAATACTTTAAAACCCCATCTTTTTGGCATTAAATGACTCAAAAAGGTGTTGATATGCCGTTAAACAAAACTCAAACTCTAGATTTCCACACAGCGAAAAAGAAATAAACTCGAACCTGGATGTGAGAGGATTATTTGTTTTTTATCATGGTTTTCAACTCCCTCCCGTTGTCTGTTAACTTTCTACCGCCGCAGTTGTAAATTTCGGATTTGATTAAAAAAAAAACAGAAAAAAAAAAAAAAAAAATAATAATAATAATAATAATAATAATAATATCTACTTTTAAAATTTAAATTAAAATAAGTTATCTTACGGTTGGCTTCACCATACAAGTCGAAGGAAGGCCGACTACGAGTCAATGAAATCCCACTTAGCTAAGATCAGGTCATTTGGCATTTGCTTCTCTATCACGTGATCACATTTCTAGCGTTGTATAAAGAGTGATTCGATTTGTTGCTTGAACGAAGAAAGAAATTAGGTGTTTAAATAAAAGAAACTTTGTCAAGCGTTCAAAGGAAGTCGGAAACGCTTAGTTTGCGGCGAATTCTTTTCACAAGGACTCCGTCGCTGTTGCCAGTTTGAGATTGGTAAGAGACATGGCCATTCGTTTCCAAATGCCTCTGGCCGGGACATTTTTTTTTTCGATACATTTGTTTGTAATTTCCATGTTACATCACCCAGTGTCTCCCATTGTATTGCCAATGTATGGAATCCTGGAAAATATTTTTCATTACGTTTTCACCATGTTTTAATTTTTATATTTATTTATTTACAGTGTTTATTTTTTATCTTGTTTCTTTCTCCTAAATTTTTTATTTTTTCTTATATTTAGTTTTATCTTAGTATTCTTATTCTATCGATATTATCAACACTATCATATAATCAATGTTGTCAATATTATCAATATTATAATATTATCAATATTATCATATATAATCAATATTATCAATATTATCATAATCCAGCGTTATTTACTTTTTCGACTTTTTCGTCTTTGTCGCGGATTCTCTTTTTTTTTTTCTTTTTTTTTTTTGCGTCGTCACCTTAGCCTTGTCTCACATCTTCTTCGTCTTCTTTCCTTTCTTCTTTTTCGTCATTTTCGTTACATTCTCTTACCTTCTTCTTCGTCGTCGTCACTGCTGTCGATTTTTTCTTCTTTGTAGTCGTCATCGTTCTTTTTGCTTCCTTTCTGTTTTTCATCTTCTTTTTCCACTTTCTTTTCTTTTCTTTTTTTCTTCGTCGTCATCCTCATCATTGTTTTCCTTGTTTTAGTTCTCGTCGCCATGGAGTTCTGTTTTTTCTTCATTTTTGTCATCGCATTTTTCTTCTTGTCGCCATCACCATCTTTGCCTTCTATTCAATTCTTCTTCATCTTCTTCTTCTTCTTCTTCTTCTTCTTCTTCTTCTACGTCTACGTGAACATTGTGTTCCTCTTTCTCCTCAACTTTGCTTTCTTTCACTTCGCCATATTTTTTCTCTCCATCGTCGTCGTCATAGCTCTCTTTCGCTTCTTTTACTTCTTCTTCGCCTTCCTCTACTTTCTCTTCTTCGTCATCACAGTTGTCTTCTTTATCTTCTTCCTTGTTGGTTTATTCTTTCTTATTGTTTCTTCCTTTTTCTCGTTGTGCACTTGCTCTTTCTTTTCGTCTTCTTCTTCTTCCTTCCCCTCCTCCTCTTCTCCTTTTTCTGCCTCTTCTTCTTTTTTCCTTTTCTTCTTCTTCTTCTTCTTCTTCTACTTCTTCTTCTCGGCAGTGCAATCAACTTTACGTTCCATGTCTTCACAATTTTGCATTTTCACATTTTGCGTCCTTTCTATTTCCCACTAGCTGTGTAGCCTGGCGTTGCTCTGGTGTAATGAAAGCTTTAAAACTAATCCATGGTCCTGGAGCTCAGACTCTTTGGACGTTGGCACGAAAGACTAAAAGCAATAGTTGTTTCCAGTTAAAGCGAAACCGTAGACTGAAAGAAAAATGAATGGATGTAAGTCAAATTTTGATTTCCTTGCATCGATATCAAATAAGTTTTTTTCGTCGTAAACCGAATTTTGAAGGCTAAATAAGTCCCCTGAGTAAATGGTATCATAGCTGAGACTGAGAACTACAATTCTGCCTACTTAGATCCAAACCCAAAGCAATAATTAAAATAAAAGGGCTGAAAAAAATACAGATATACAGGCAGATAAACAGACACATACACAAACATCTTGCCTTTTATATATATATATATATATATATATATATATATATATATATATATATATATTATCGATTTTCTGCACTATTGTAAGAACTGCAACCTTGAAACTTCTGAATATCGTTTCTTATGTCTTTGTCTATGAGTGTATCACATTTGATTAAAATCGGACCACTCCTTCTATAACCCGATTTTTTCGATAATTTATTTTCGATATTTATTGGTGGGTACCTCGACACAAAACCTACCTAAGAACACTCGCAGACGCTTATAGTACAACTGTGTAAATTTTCAAGAAAATCGGTTCACCCGTTTCGGAGTCTAGAGGTAACGGACACACACACACACAGACACACGCACAGACACACACACAGGCACACACACACACACACACAGACACACGCACAGACACACACACAGGCACACACACACAGACACACGCACAGACACACACACACACACACAGACACACGCACAGAGAAAGTTCCATTTATAAATAAGTTTAGATTTCGATTATTCGACTGATATATTTTTACTTTCATTCATTTTCGGAAACTTTCTTCAAATTAACTTCCCCTCATTTTATTCTTCTTTTTCTTTTTTTTCTTTTCATTTATTTATTTTTTTCTTTTTTATTGTTTCTTCATGGACTTTTTTTTTCTTTTTTCCCTTTTTATCTTTCGGCTGCCTAATAAAGAAACGATGTCAGATTTATTGAGGCATGAAAATACAAGGAACTTCCGATATTACTTTAATGAACGCAGAGCTGGGCTTTATCTAGGAAACGAAAAAACGTCAACCCGTTCGACTGGGGAGGAGGTTGGCGGTATTGGGGAGTTTAGGGAGGAGAGTTGGGATGAGGCAATATCAGGAAAGTATAAAAGAAACGTCACTAATAATGACACAACAGGGCAAAACACTGTAATAAGTAGTGAAATTTACAATATCCAAAACCCCACGACTACATCCTTTTCTCTTTACTCATCCCTCCCTCTCTGTATCTCTCTCTCTCTATCTCTCTCTCTATCTCTCTCTATATCTCTCTATCTCTATCTCCGTCTCTCTACATATATCTCTCTATATCTCTCTCTATCTCTGTCTCTCTATATATATCTCTCTATATCTCTCTCTATCTCTCTCTTCATCTCTCTCTCTCTCTCTCTCTATATATATATATATATATATATATCACACACACACACACACACTTTCTCTCGACATATTCAGTACTGTGCAAAAATATTAGGACAATAACTATTTTATCTTTTATGAAGCATCAAAATAAAGTTTAAAATCCCCCCTGACCTAAAACATTTGCACAATACCGGTAGTGTGCAAAAGTATTAGGATAGGGGTGATTTTCCTAAAAACCTCACTGAAAGTCAAATACAGGGTGAAAAGCCAAGTAAATTGCTAATAAATATTGATAATTTAAAAGTAGGTGTAAAAGAAATGTATTATGAAGAAGTTATATTTAATTTTCCTATTTTCTATTAAGCAAGTTATTTTGAAACTACTCTATTGAACATCTATGGGATTTTGTATTAAAAAAATAATAAATCTAATATTAGTTTGCAAAACACACTTTGGGAACAAATGCATGCTACTTGGCAGGATATATCATTAGATACATTGAAGAAGCTTGCGATGTCAATGCTTGATAGAATGAAGGCTGTGATCAAAGCAAAAGGCTATTATTTATACTCAATATTAAACTGATTTTGTAACAGTTATTTTTTCTTGTTAATGCATTTGTTGAGTAAATCAAATAAAATTACTTTAAGTAAATTGTTTTTTTCTGTCAGTATTCCTCATAAAAGATAAAATAGCTATTGTTCTAATATTTTTGCACAGTCCTGTGCATGTATATATATATATATATATATATATATATATATATATATAGGCTGAGCTGGTTGAATTGTCGTCTAAATTATAAAAATTGAAGATAACACTAACATCTTATTTTAACATATGTATTTACCAAAATTACACAAAAATATCTTGAAATACTAAAGGGTACATTTATTCAATAAAATCACCATTGAGTTCAGCCACCGCCTTCAGACGATTGTGAAATTTCTTGCATCTCTTCTGGACGCTCTCCTTTCTTAGTGAGTTAAGTGCCATACGTGACACACGCTTGGGCGATCATGTCTCGAAAGAGACATGACTCACTGGGCAGAAGATTATCCCGCACTAGGTTGTCATTGCTTTCTGCGGTAGACTAGTTGCCAACCAAGGCTATAGAACCCAATCTTTCCTGCAATTTAACGCATAGCTGGAGGAAGAAGAGATAGATTATATTACATTATTATATTAATTATAATTAGTGGGGGATCAGTTTATTACTTCATAACAATAGAAAACTGATCCCCCATTGTATGCCCATTACAAGCCTTAATCATATTTCCAACTATTATATTCAGTCAGTCAGTTAAGTGCCATACGTGACACACGCTTGGGCGATTGTCTCGAAAGAGACATGACTGACTGGGCAGAAGGTTGTCCCGCAGTAGGTTGAAATTACTTTCTGCGGTAGACTGGTTGCCAGCCAAGGCTATAGAACCCAATTTGTCCTGCCATTTAACTCATAGCTGGAGGGAGATGAGATAGATTATATTACATTATTATATTAAGTATAATTAGTGGGGTATCAATTTATTACTTCATAACAATAGAAAAAAGATCCCCCCCACTGTATGCCCATTAGAAGTTTTGTTTCCAACTATTATGTTTAATCAGTAATTTTATTGCTATGCGTTACACACACGTGGGCGATCATGTCTCAAAAGAGACATAACTGACTGGGCAGAAGATTATCCCGCAGTAGGTTGCCATTACTTTCTGCGGTAGACTGGTTGCCAACCAAGGCTATAAAACCCAATCTGTCCCATTTTTTAGCCCATAACTGGAGGGAATACCTAGGTTATTTGCGCGTAATTGAATGCAACGCAATCAACTGGAATTCGAACTCGGCTCCCCGGTTTATCGTTCCGAGCCTATATCTACTGCACCACAACGCACATTCACCATAACAAAAAAAAAAAAGACTAAAAATACGAAATTGTTTATTTATAGTGAATATATGAAATATATGATTGTTTACTAAAAATAAACACTTTATTATTGTTTTTTCTTGAAATTTGTGTTATATTTTGTGGATATTCGGCATTAAATTTTCCTCTTAATACAGGTATTCTGCTCCCCCAGCTTTCTGTTCATCTTTGGTATTATAAGGAATTTGTTCGTTTCTAGCTCATCTGCACCCCACGCATAATAAAAGGGTTTGCAGATTAGGGCGTTATGTAGCCCGATGTAAAGGTTGCAGAAATTGTCTAACAGCCATGACTTTTTTTTTCACCTACTTCTGTGGTTTATTGCAGAGTCTTATTGCCAGTCATAGCTTCTTCCAGCAACCACCATCTTGACCTCGGCAGGAATACCTCCTCAAGACATTCGATGTAAGCCTCCGTGTTGAGTTTGATGCGCATTCGAAAGAGAATTTTTTTTTTTTAATCATTTCACCCCGAGCAAGGCGGAAACGCCACTGATGTGCACGGGGGCTACATAAATGTAAAAAGATTAATTAGAAAAGAGTGAGGAGTACAAACTAGTTAGAAAGGAACAATAGAAAGCTGAGAAAGCAGGTGCGATGACAGATACATAGGTGGAGAGAAAGGGAGGGTTATACAGGGGTGGGCAGAGAGCTAGAGTCCAGTGGTTAGTAGATGAGTATTGACTTTGCATTTAAATTTCTGGAGGTTGTAGCCGTCAGGAAAGCAAGAATACGGGAGCGAGTGGGGCCATAAAGTTGGTATCACGAGTGATCACTCCAGACACCTTCGCAATCGCCATTAGACTCATCAAACTCCTTTGCACTGCTTTCAGATAGACACTTAAACACTCTGAAATGTTTATAACTGAGCTTCCAACATGAATGCCAAGCAATAGCGGAGTCGTTTTCAAATTTAAGAGTGAATTGCGTCTTGCTGCATTTTTTCTCACAATCGGTGCCCAACTGACCCTACTATACTGAGCTGTCGATAAAATAAAAATAGAACTTGCATACGTGTAATTAAAACAATAAAATGATAACAATTTAACCATCGCACCATGTAAATCTATGCCACATATATATATATATATATATATATATATATATATATATATATATATCCGAGTGAATAAGGAACGAAGAAAAATTTACAACGTCCAAAACATTCATCTAAAACATTGCTCGATATATAATATAAAGCTGTGAATATTTATGATAAATTATATTTTAGAACATGTACAAATCTTTTTATATATATCCACTACGAATTGTACATTTTGTTTCGACATTGGTCTTCCAATGTTTCATCAGGTAGTGTGGAAAGGAATGGAAGACCTCTTTTCTTATATTTGGGAGTTGAGTGTGGGATGTTGGCGGGGGGTAGCGATAAGGGAATTGTCCGTTAGAATTTTGAAGAAGGTGGGATAGGTAGGAGATATAGTTGATTCATGAAAGTGTGTGTTATGACCGCCTGGCTAGCCTTTATTCTTTGGTTTTGTTAGAGGGGGAGAATAAGGAGGTGTAAAGGGTGGGAAAGGATGGGATTGGACCTATCTTGAATGTTTATTTGTACAACTATAAAATATTTTGTATTTAAGCACAGTTTTATAATTAATCTAATTTTGTATATTTATCCTTAATTTTGAATTTAGTAAATTACTTTTTTCTATAAAACTTTAAATTAGATTTGATTATAGTTTGTGGTGTGTAATAGGTAAAATTTGATATAAGAGGGTTGTTAGTACTATAAAGGTTTATCGTCTCTAGGTGGGGGAGTCCTAGTTTTGGCTTGTGCAATATTTTTCAGCATGATTGTAAGGTTAGTTCTTTAATGTGTTTGCAGTTTACTGTGGTTTCATGCCTCTGGTTTAAAATCTTGTCGCTGTTTATGTATTTAATGATTTCAATTTTTTCTTGGAGACAAACGAAACATGGTTCCTTTATTGATTTAGCTGTTCTTGCGTGTTTGAGGATTTTCCATTTGACTTTAGGTGTTTTATTTTCGTTTTTTAACTTCCAAAAGTGTTTGGAAAGAGACGTCATGTTTTGTTTTTCTTTATTATTGAAGGATGAGAGGGGATTGTAAAAGCGCTTTTTAAATACGTTCATGGTGTTTCCGATATACATTTTTTATCTTTGGAATTCTCCATGGATGAAATCGAACACATATATATTAACAATTTCGTTAAACATTTATTAGGAATGGGGCATTGGTTTGGGTTTCTACAGTTACAAAGTTTGTTATTATGTGGCAGAATGGTATTAGTGTTGGAGTTATTTTTGTTGTGTGCTTTTAATATTTTACTGTTATGTAATTTAATTATTTTTCTAGGTTGTTGGAGCAGCTATAGCTTAGTTTTATTGTATTTCTATTGAATATTTTGCTTAGAGGGTTATTTTTGGGAAAATGCTTCTCTATTAGTTTAAGAAATTTATGTCCCAGTTTCAAGTTAACTAACTGATTAAAAGGAGTGTTATACCATCTGATTTTCCTGTTTCTATTTTTTCTTGTTGAGCTCTTGAATTTTTCGACAAAGTTAATTTTGGCTAATTGATATCCGCTCTCTTTGAGAATTTTATCGTCAATTACTTTGTGTTTATCAAATATTTTTTTTTTGAGGAGTGCACGTTAATGCGGCGTCCGACAGATGATGGAATATGCTTGATAATGAATGGTGAGTGATTAGAATTGGTGTTTATATAGATTCATATGGGGTTTGTATAGATCATGTTCTAAAATATAATTTATGATATATATATATATATATATATATATATATATATATATATATATATATATATATATATTGTTTTGGTTCAGTGAATTTGTCACATTAACGTACCAGATTCATGCCGATTTCGAAGTTTCGTGAGGACACAAATATGATATCTTCACACATCGGTGCTCATTTATATATATATATATATATAAATATATATATGTGTGTGTGTGTGTGTGTGTGTGTGTGTAAATGTGTGCGTGTTTGTGCTTGTTTGTGTGTGTATTTCGACAGCAAATTATCTTTTAGACATGTCAGATTAAATAAATTGCAAACATTGTGTCTGCTTATCTTTAATAAAATCTGAACATACACACGTATAATCTTTCACGTGTTATAATTGAAAGATGTCAGAAATGTCGAAAAAAGATTAAAAGTACTTGGGTACCTTGAGAAATGAATGATAACAACGGCTGTCAGCGTTACAGCTCATTTCTGACATCTTTCCATTATAATCGCGGAAGATTATCCACGAGTATGAACGGATTTTATATAATATTAGCAGACACCATGTTTGCAATTTATTTAATCTGATATATATATATATATATATGTGTGTGTGTGTGTTTGTGTGTGTGTGCGCGTGTGTGTGACTAATATATATATATATTTATCTATATATATATAATATGTCAGGCTATCAAAATTTCGTCAAACAAAACAATATTTGATTAAAAGAAAAGAGACTATGAAAATGCAGTCAGAAAATCTGGCCATAAGAATATTTTAGAATACAATTCTCAACCAAACAGACTAATAAAAAATGATAAAAAATAAAACATATCTAGTTCAAACAACCATTTAATTACAAGTAAAAACTAAAATAGGACAAATATTTTTTAAACTAATTGATAAACACGTTCCAAAAGATTCAGATTTAAACATACTTTTCAATAGGAATACAATCAAACTTAGTTATAGCTGTACTAGTAATTTAGAAAATTTCAGTAAAAAAAATGTCCAGAAATTTAAATAGCATCGGACAAAACAACAGTATAGTGGAAACAGACAAGCCTTACAACGGTAGCAAAATATGTAGACTGTGCCAGGAAGAAAAGTTAGCCATTATGTTATTCCCAAACAAAAATGTATTTCTGAATGAAAGAACAGAAATTATGACTAAGTGTAACCATGCCATAAATAACCTATTAGGTTCATACAACCATGGATGAAAACGATATAATTTCTTCTAATCTTAAAAATTGCGCGTTCAAAAATTCCCCGTTTCGTGAGCGTTCAAAAAAATCCCCGTTATGTAGCGTTCTTAAAAAAAAATGGTAATCGGTTATTGAAAATCGCCTGAAGACACCACATGGTAGAAATCTAGGTCGCGTAATAACTCGTTTACAAATTAAGAATAAATAAATAAATATTTATATATATATAGCTTGGTTTCTTACTCTAAATAATGTGCTTTATTTGTATAAATAAAAATATAAATAAAACATAATTAGTATTACTTTATACGTTGTTTTAAGGGATTCATTTTGTTTTTTTAGTAAATCAGCAGTTTATCTAATAAACAGTTTATTTATTTTCGTTTACCGGCTTTAATGTTCAAGAAATATTATTAATCAAAATCCTGTGGGTGTGCGGAACGGACAATTCACAAGACTTGTTTCCTCATCGCTAACCCTCACCGACATCCCACACCCAACTCACCAAATATAGGAAAAGAGGCTTTGCATTCCTGTCCACGCCACCTGATGAGACATTGTAGTTTCAATGTCGAAACAAATTTATGATTTGTAGTGGATATATAAAAAAAAATTGTACATGTTCTAAAAAGTAATTTAGAAAAAATATTCACAGCTCTATATATTATATATCGAGCACTGTTTTAAATTAATATTTTGGACGTTGTAAAAAAAAATTTCTTCGTTCCCTATTCACTCAGATATATTTATATATATAGAGAGAGAGAGAGAAAGTTACAAAGGCAGAGAGACTGAGAGAGTGCGTAAGAAAGAGTCAGAGCCAGAAAGACCATCGATTGTACGGCAACAAGATGTCATGTATTTCTTTTAATCCAGGCAGAATAACAAGCAAAGCTTTTGATTTTAACCTGATTGCGAGATGAATTCTCCGGACGACTACAATTATCTAATAATACTTTCACATGAATTTCTCATAATTGTTGATGCTGTAAAAATACGTGAGATGCTCAATCAGCAAGTCATAAATGTATAATTGACTAGTTATAAAGGGACTTCTGTCTGTCAACAGGGATAATTCGTCCTAGAGGCAAGGTTACCAAAAGTCAGTAGAATATTCACACATACACACACACACACACACACACACACACACACATATATATATATATATATATATATATATATATATATATAGACTCTGTTCAGACTATATTTTAGCGCTGTTGTTATTATGCCCTGAACATGAATTGTAGTAGACTAAACTATCGCCCGGTTCACACTCCACCCATGTCTATTGAACAGTGAAAGAGGCTCATCCCTCCTTTCTCTTTTCCAATCTTTTAACTCTTTTCTTTTTCTTTTTCAATTGGAGTAGATAGACTAAAGTATCGCCTGGTTCACTCTCCACCCACATCTATTGAACAGGGAAAGAGGCTCATCCCTTGTTCCCTGTTTAGGATGTGGTTTCCAGCTTTCTCTTTTCTAATCTTTTCACTCTTACGTAGCCCCCTGCACATCAGTGGCGTTACAACCTTTCTCGGAGTGATATGATTAAAAAAAATGAATAATACAATTATACATGCGTGTACCCAATATATATATTTATTAATTCACATAACTATATATATATATATATATATATATGTGTGTGTGTGTGTGTGTGTGTGTGTGTGTGTGTGTGTGTTGGGGAGGGTTGTACGTCGTCGTCCTCCGATATTACATTACTGAATTATTATTTATGTTACCTTGTGTTAAGCTCTTTTTTATCGCTTATATATATATATATATATATATATATATATATATATATATATATTATTAAAATACTTCAATCCAAAACGGAAAAGTAGGAAGGTAAATCCCAAGAAACTGATCCTAATTAATATTAAAACATTTTAATATTCAAAAATGATAGAGGAGGAGAGCTCAATGTAATTAAAATTACAGAGCTAATTTCCATTTTGAAAGATGTACGTTGCTGAGGAGATGTAAAATCTCTCTTAGGGATTTTATGTCGAAATGTTCCTTCAACATTTTTGAATACTAAAATTTTATTTTACTTTATATATATATATATATATATATATATATATATATATATATATATATATATATAAAGAAAAATTAAAACAGGCACGTTGTTTCATGGTAAATCGGAAGTATGCATATTTCAGACGAACCATCATCAGCTTCCGTCTTTATTGTACAAAGGATTTTGTACGAATGAGATTCACAAAGACCTAAAAAAAACGAATAGAAATAACGGTCGCTACCTTAAAAGACAAAATTTAAGAAAAATACATCAGTTCGGCGAACACACACACGCACATATTCATACATAAACATATATATACGCAACATATAATCAGAGGACATGCGTACCGGCGCTTGTCAACAAAAGTTCGAAGATACATTCAACCTGACAGTTGGATTGCAGACCCGTAGATTTGAAACGTAAAGAAAGTGGGTTAGGTGTGGAGAGAGAGAGATAGAGAGAGGGGGGAAGAGAGAGCGTTAAAAAGAAAGGATAAGTATCTTAACGCGTAAACGAAAAGGGAAGAAGAAGAAAGAAAACAGGAATATATTTAAAATCGAAAGAAAAGACGATAGGAGAACATGAGAAAATAAAAATAAATAAATATTATAAATTAACAATGAAAGGATAAGATATTGGAGTCTAGAAAATTAAGAATATATTTAAGAGATAATAGTTGCTTAATCTGTTGTGATCACAAAATACTCACACCACTATATAAAGAAAATTATACTAATTATACAATCAACAAAACAAATATAGTACAATATAAAATTTAAAAAATTCAAAAAATTTTAATTTAAAAGTAAGCCTAATTATTCTATTTAAATTTTGTTGTTTAAACTTACTATGCTTAAGTGGCTTGTCAACTTCAATTCATCTAAGACCAAGCTGTTGTCTGTCAACCATTACAGGCAACCTCTCCTGCCTCCCATAAGCATGGACCAAGCGATTCTCCCGGAGAGTAATACACTACGCCTCCTCGGACTTACCCTGTCCTCAGACCTCAAATGGAACCACTATATTGAATCCATAGCAAAATCTACTGCTAAGAAGGTTGGGTCACTATGTCGATCCAGGATGTTTTTTTCCACCTGAATCCATCCTGCATATATACAAGTCAACCATCCGTCCGTGCATGAAGTACTGCTGCCATTTATGGTCAGGTGCCCCTGCTGTTCTCCTCAGTGTTCTTGACAGGCTCCAAAGGAGAGTCTGTAATGTGATAGGTACTGATCTGGCGGCTCGACTGCAGCAACTTTCCCATCGTCGAAATGTGACCTCCCTTTGTCTGTTCTATAAATACTTTCATGGCTTCTGCTCAGACGAACTTAAGTCACTGATGCCTCCTCAACAGGTGTTTACTCGTGCAACCAGACTGGCAACTGGGTCCCACCCATTCACAGTCAGGTTAGCCAAATGCAGATGACAATTCTACTCCTGCAGCTTCTTCTCTCGCACTTCCCGCCTGTGGAACTCGCTCCCGTATTCTTGCTTTCCTGACGGCTACAACCTCCAGAAATTTAAATGCAAAGTCAATACTCATCTACTAACCACTGGACTCTAGCTCTCTCCCCACCCCCGTATAACCTTCCCTTTCTCTTCACCTATGTATCTGTCATCGCACCTGCTTTTTCAGCTTTCTATTGTTCCTTTCTAACTAGCTTGTACTCCTCACTCTTTTCTAATTAATCTTTTTACATTTATGTATCCCCCTGCACATCAGTGGCGTTTCCGCCTTGCTCGGGGTGAAATGATTAAAAAAAAAAATATATATATGTATATATGGCGTATGATACGCTAAATGTTTGCCTCCTTCTTCTGAGCGCCTATAGCTCAGAGGTAGAATCGCCGACTTACGCCAATTTGATTGGGTTTCAATCCTGGGTTAAAAGCAGTCAGATGTCTAACCGTACTGATGAGCTGTGATACAGCGCAACAGATCTGTCTGCGGATGACTATATATATATATATATATATACTTTATTTGTAAACGAGTTATTATGCGACCAAGTTTTATACCATGTGGTGTCTTCAGGCAATTTGCAATATATATATATATATAGTCCTCTGCAGACAGATCTGTTTCGCTGTATCACAGCTCATCAGCATGGTTAGACATCACATTGCTTATAATCCTGGATCGAAATCCGACCGAATTGGCGTCAGCTGGTGATTCTACCTCTGAGCTATGGGCGCTTAATAGAAAGAGGCAGGCTTTTCGCGTGTGATATACCATATATACATACGCCAGTAGTTAGATTGTTCTAATTCATTACTGACTGAATGCGTAGATGCTAAAGTAGCTACTGTTTTTCAAAGTCTACCATGCTTCCAGAGTGCTCAATCAGGCTGTAAGACCGTATATATATAAATATATATGTGTGTCTGTGTGTGTGTGTGTGTGTGTGTGTGCGTGCGCGCGCGCGCGAATATAAGCCTACAATTCTTCTCTCGTTGAATGTTTCTCCTACAAATGGTCTAGTAATCCTGCTATGTAGTTACCTGACAAAATCAAAAAAATGTTACCCTCATTCTCTATTATCTCGGCTTCAGTCGGTTTTCCCAACTCCGTAGTATATCTTCCCTGTGCCCATTCTATAGAATTTTTCGTAGGACTTTTTCCGATGGGCTTCCCACTTTGGTACATCAATTTCATTAATTTAAACGCAGTCTTTCATTGCTAGCAAGGTCACATCTTTTTACTTTTCGAATAGAAAGATTTAAACTCTAATTCTAATCATTTCCTCTTTTGCACTTCACGCCTGTGAAACTCACTTCGGGTTTCTTGACTGTTAAACTATGATCTTCAAAAATTTAAATGCAACACCAATCGCCTTCTTCTGTCTTTCTGAACAGGTTCTTTTATTTTACTTACTTCTCACTGATGTTTTCTCTTTTTAATTTCCTCTCTTGGTCTGAGAGACATCTTGCTTGTGGTGGAATCATTTTTAGGAAGCCCTCGTGATACCATCCGCTGCTATGAAAGTTGGCTTTCTGTGCAGGGCCCGGACATTCTTTCCGTCTGAATCTATCCTGCACCTATAGAAATCTACCATCCGCCCGTGTTTTGAATACTGTTGCCACATCTGGTCGGGTGCCCCTACTATTCTCCTCGGGCTTCTTGACCAAATACAGCGAAGAATCTGTAACGTGATTGATACCGACTTAGCTGACCCCCTGCAGTCACTCTCCCACCGGCGTGACGTGGCTTCCCTGTGCCTCTTCTATAAATATTTTCATGGCTTCTGCTCTGATGAACTTAAATCTCTGATGCCCCCTAGGTGTGAGTTTGATAATATCTACATTGGACATACTACGAACTCGCTTTCGCGGAGGCTTACATTACACGTAAATGAAAATTCTAACATATTCCGACATTTCAAACACCACAGCTATCAACACACACTTCTTAGAAAAACACTTGTTGAAAATACATATATACTTAGACAAGAAAATAATTAACGAAAACTTAATATTTTAGAAGCTATTTACATCAAACAGTTTAAACCTAGCCTAAATAAAATAAATTTCGACATCTCCACTAACATACTTCAATGCCTATAATCGACAGGAGTGTTCATAGTTACTATGCTTACCCCCTCCACTCATAGTAGTAGCAGTTCCCAGACTGATCCCCTCATGCCACTATAGCCTCATGTGACCAAGAACCTACCACCACCACTTCATTCACAGGCCTGCGGCCATCTACCACGCAAAAAGGGACCTGTTTAATTTTCTCTGTTTAACTCCACTCTGTTAACAATTTAAATGTTCTATGTTCACTATATATTAAATGTTCATCCTTTGATAATGGCTT
>JBBBDQ010029610.1:2675000-2680000 GCA_037127315.1 Ascarosepion bandense
CTACATAGAACGGGTTGTTGTTGTTCTTGTTAGAGTTGGTGTTGGTCAGAGCAGTTGAACCGCCGCTCGTTGGTCAGCAAGAATATAGACTAATACCCGGGTTTACTTCTTGTATATATTTGACTCCTACTAACAAGTATTCTTGAAACTACTAACCGTGTACAGATTGTACATCTTTTATTCAATATACTTACATTTTTCCTCTAATATCTGTTTTTGTTATTATATTGTGTGGTCTTCTAGACAAGAATCCACAACACATTCAAACAAACATTCTTAAACTAATTACTCGTTATTCCTCTAACCTCTCTTACTTTCAGTATGTCATGTGAGTGTTTATTTCTTCACGTCTTCTTTCTTCATTATATGTGTCGCAGACAATTCACCTTTTCTTATCTTATTGTGTGTAGGCTTGTCTTTCCCATTTTCTTTAATACTTGCTTATTGATTAGACTATTCAATAACAAAAAATGATTTCGAGACACCAAACATCATTTATAGCAAATTTGATGTTGCTGAAAAGAAAACTACAAGACCTCCTACAGAAGGTAGCTGAAGAGGGTGACAAGAAAGGATTACAAATAAACTGCGAGAAAATCGAATGCATGGTCATCAGCCAAAAGAGTAGCCTAAAATGCCAAATACAGGTGAAGGACTCTAAAATCAAGCAGGTACATAAATTTAAATTCTTAGGAAGTGTTCTAACAGAAGACGGAAAGTGTGACACTGAGATCCGAAGGCGAATTGGCATGGCAAAAGAAGCATTCCAGAAGTTGAGTAAAGTATTAAGAAACAGGACAATTTCACTCGAAAAATAAAACAGGAGAGTACTGGGTTGCTATATGATGTCGGTTCTTCAATATGGCAGTGAATGTTAGACAATATCTTCCAAAAATGAAAAAAAAAACTTGAAGCAATTAAAATGTGATTCTACAGAAGAATGCTGCGGATATCATGGAGCAATGACAATGTGAGCAATGACAAGATTTTGGAAAGGATGGAGACGAAAAGGAAATTAATACTGAGACCAGGAAGAGAAAACTAAAGTTCCTTGGGCATACAATGAGGTAAGTGGGATTGGAGAACCTGATACTAACAGGCCAGATAGATGGGAAAAGAGACAGAGGAAAGCAGCGGATAATATATTTGGATGACGGAACGAGGGTTGCATGGTGCAACAGGAGAAAGCGTGCTAAAAGCCACCAGGGACAGGGAGATGTGGAAAGCCATGATCGCCTACGTTCTTAAAGGACAAAGCACATAAAAAAAGATGGCGCTGACTCTGAAAACGACATTATTTTTTCTCAGCTACCATTGTTGCTGAAGAAAAATACCTCATTTTTGGTTTAAAAAATAACAGTTTTTTATTTGTTTTCTGTATGTATGATACTGACCGATGGCAATATTTCTCAAAGTAAAATCATAAAAACTTCTCAAAACAATCAGACCCCAAATCTTTTAAAATAACACAACTGAATATACCAATTCCAACAAGTATTTTCATCAAATCATTTAATAAGCTAAAAACAGAAATAAAATCTTCGTGAACATAAGAACTATGGTAAAAAAAATTTCTCTTTCTTGATTATCTGTCAAGTTCAATGTTATTTAAGTCCCTTTTGATATTCCAGCAGGAGTTAGTTATCATTTGTTTGTTCCTCCTTCCTGGTAGCGCTCTTCAATTGTTTTTATATATCAACGAAATCGTCCCCCTTGCTCATCACTGACATAGCCGCACTTATCCGGAAATTTATCTAGATGGCTATGAAATAATGAACCTTAATACTCATATTAGTGTATTACCAAAAAGTAGCGATTTCATTACAGCGAAAACGGTAGGTAACGATGAAAAATGTAAAGTAATTTTCGGAATCAGCCTCCATCAAATTAGATAAAAATGTGTTTTGTTTCTTGACACCAAAGATCATGTTGACCTGTGTTATATGTTGTCTTCTTGTTATTCTTAATATTCCTCGTCAGAACCACATCTCTGACGCATCATGTCTTAGTTTCTCACCCGTTCATTTTTTTTCTAAGAATATGCTTAGTAGAATTACATCAAAATCTCAGATTTGAGGAAATTTCCCAACATTTGCAACGGAGAATCTGTAATATGATCGATACAGACTTGGCAGACCGGCTGCAGCCACGCTCTCACCGGCGTGACGTGGCTTCCCTGTGCCTCTTCTATAAATACTTTCACGGCTTTCACTGGTGCCCCCTAGGTACGAATTTGAATGAGATACTAGATTAGTAACTAGGTCCCACACTTTTACAGTGAAACCGATAAAATGTAACCGCAATTTCTACTCCAACAGCTTTTCTCGCACTTCCCACCTGTGTTATTCCTTTCCACATACTTGCTTCCCCGACAGCTACAATCTCCAGGAGTTTAAATGTAAGGTCAATAGACACCTCCTAACACACTAACTCGCACCCATTCTCTCAAATACTCTTCCTATGTACCTCCTTACTCGTCTATCACCCTCCGTCTGACATGTCCTTTATCTAATCGCTCTCTCAGCACCTTCCCTTATGTAACCCCTTGAGCAATAGTGGCAGTGGAATGCCTTGCTTAGGGTGAAATGATTTTAAAATATATATACGGGAACACATATTAAGTTAAAGTTCAAAATTCTTCTTTTGGTTATTTAATGCTGAAATTTAAATATTTTGAACACATTTTTATGGCTTTTCCTGAATTAATTTTAAACGCAAATGTATGCTTTCAACTAACAAAGATAGTTCAATGACATATCAACACCTCTATGGGTTGTTTAATACTGGGATCTAAGTATTTTGAACACAGTTTTATGGCTTCACCTAAATGAATTTTGAATGCAATCGTATGCTTTCAACTATAGATTGGTTTTTTGGTTGGTTAATTTTGTTCAGTGACATATCAACAACTCTGTGGGTTATATAATGCTTGGATCTGAAGATTTTGAACACAATTTTATGTCTCCCCTTAAATGAATTTTAAACGCAAATAAATGTATGCTTTCAGCGACAGTTTGATTGGGTGGTTGCTTAATTTTGTTCAGTCACATATCAACACCTTTATGGGTTATTTGATGCCAGGATCTAAAAGCCACATCTGGTCGGGTGCCCCTGCTACTCTCCTTGGGCTTCTTGACAAAATACAAAGGAGAATCTGTAACGTGGTTGATACTGACTTGGCAGACCGGCTGCAACCACTCTCTCACCGACGTGATGTGGCTTCCCTGTGCCTCTTCTACAAGTACTTAAATGTCTTCTGCTCCGATGAACTTAGATCACTGATGCCGCCTAAGCACGAATTTGCACGAGATACTAGATTAGCAACTAGGTCCCACACTTTTACAGTTAAACAGATAAGGTGTAACCGTAATTTCTACTCCAACAGCTTCTTTTCTCGCGCTTCCCGCGCTTCCCGCCTGTGGAACTTCCTTCCACAAGTCTGCTTTCCCGACAGCTACAATCTACAGGTGTTTAAATGTAGGGTCAATAGACACCTCCTATCACACTAAATTCCAATTATTCTCTCAACACTCTCATCTACCCAACCCTCATTCTCGATATCCTTACCCGCCTCTCACCCACCCTCTGACATTTCCTATATTCAACCGTCCTTTCTCCACTCTATGTAGCCCCCTGCGCAGTAGTGGCAGTGAAATGGCTTGCTCGGGGTGAAACGCTTATAAACAAAAATATTTTAACACAGTTTTATGATTTCATCTAAATAGATTTTGCACGGAATTGTTTGCCTTCAACTACAGATAGGTTGTTTGATTACTTTTATTAGCGGCATATAATCACCCCAATGGTTTATTTAATGCTGGAATCCAAATATTTTGAACACAATTTTATGACTTCACCTAAATGTATTTTGTGACGCTATTGTATTCTTTCAGGTACAGGTTGGTTGGTTGGTTGGTTGGTTGGTTCATTGATTTTCTTTCTTCTGCTTCTTGTGTCGTGTCTCTTCAAGACGTAGGCGATCATGGACTTACACTTGGCTCTGTCTCTTGGTATCTCTCCCAAACTGCCATCCATTTGTTCAGATCTATCAAGTAAATCTCGCGCTACTTTCCCCTATATCTCTTTCCCTCTCTCCGTCCTGTGAGTATTAAATTCTCCAGGGCCCCCTTCCTCATTACTTGTACCGGAAACCTCATGTGACTCTTCCTTATGTGAAGTATTTCGTCTCGTTTCCATCCTCTCCAACACCTTGACGTTAGTCACGTGCTCAGTCCATCGTATTCTCAGCATCCTTCTGTAAAACCACATTTCTGCTGCCTCAAACCTCTCTTTCATCCTTGATGAGATCGGTCAGCATTCACTTCCATATGGAAGGACAGATATCACATAGCAATCCAGCACTCTTTTCTCTGTTTCTAATGAAATTTTCCTGTCTTTCAGTACACGTGCTCAGTCCATGATATCCTCAGCATCCTTCTGTAAAACCACATTTCTGCTGCCTCAAACCTCTCTTTTATCCTTTATGAGATATTCCATTTACTGCCATACAGAAGGACAGATATCACATAGCAATCTAGCTCTCTCTCCTTTGTTTCCGATGATATTTCCCTGTCTTTCAGTACTAGCTTTTGAAATGCGTCCTTGGCCATGCCAATGCGACTTTGGACCTCAACATAACACTTTTCACCCTCTGTCAGCACGCTACCCAGGTATTTAATATTTTTTTTACTTGTTTATTTTAGTTTCTCCGACCTGTAGTTGGCATTTTGGGATCTTTTTGTTTTGTTTTGTTTGTATATTTCTGCTGATGAACATACATTCAGTTTTCTTGAAGTTTATGTTCAGCCCTTTCTTCTCACTTTCTTTTGCTACCTTCTGTAGGAGGTCCCGCATTCTCCTTTCAGTATCTGCTATCAGCACTGTGTCATCTGCGTGTCTTACATTGTTGTTAGCGGCATTTAAACACTTCTATGTTTATTTAATGCCGGAATCTAAATTTGTCAAATATATCTTCCAATGTCTGAAGACTTTGCACAATT